>VYZX01030249.1:1433-19952 GCA_013401335.1 Brachypteracias leptosomus
TATATATATAAAATATATATTCTATAGATGTAGCAGCAGCAGCAAAATCATATTAATCTTTTACAACATCTGGAATGCTGAGTAACTTCTTCAAAACCTGCAGTGGTTGTACAATTTTTACATTACTGCCAGTTCTCCATTCTGCCAGAGAATTTATATAGATTGACTACTTTAGTAGCTTAGTGTTACTTTACATAGAATGCTGTTTCTTGATTTGTTAAACATTGCAGTTTAAATATTACTCTAATCTTGTGAATTTTGAACTGCCACAAGGAGCCATTACATACAAACTCTCTCAAAATATGTTGCAAATTGGAGAGAGCCTCCATTCAAAACTTCCCAATGTGTGTGCTAAAATATGTAGTTTATGGCTCTATGGGTCCAAACTTAGAATACTTTACTTGCTTTGTTTTGATAGGCTCGGTAAGTGCAGAACATCCAGAAAGTGCAGGAAGCATTGTTGTATCCATTTTTGAAGTTGAGGAATTGATAAATTAGGAATGACACTATTTTGCTTGTATTTGTAGCTCTTGGAGAGAGATGTTGGGAATCTTGTGTTTTAAATGATTGTTTTAATTATATAGCAATTACTTAAGAAGTTTCTTAAAAACTCCTTTTGTCATATTATATTTTACTTTTATGTTTAGAATGGCTAGAAAAAAAGAGTAGCATCACAATTCCTTTACAAGACTCCTAATTTTCTGCAACAACTAGACATCAAAGATTCAAAAGATTTTCAGCATCTTTATTTCCTCCCTGCAATGTAGATCTTGTTCATATTGCCTCTGGTTTGGCAGTTGCAGAATAATTTTTAAATAACGTAATTTGTTAGAAATGCCTGAATCCAAGCATTGCTCTTGGCTTTTCTGTGCCTTTATTTCACTGTTAAAATAACGGTGTTATGGGATAGCCCTGCATTCCCTGGCATATTGTACTGAAAAATGAATGACTGAGAATCTTGATTACCTCACAGAAAAATCTGGTTAACTGTTATATTAATTAAAATACATGGTTTTGAGGCTATACTAAACCATTTATATGTGATTTAATTCATATCAGCAGCTACTTTGTATTTAATGTAAACTAATGGATTTTATGTAAATGGAGCATGTGGCAGTCTATTTTAAAAAACCAGATTATCTGTAGTTCCATTTCAGTTATTTTAATTAAATTTAAAGTGTGTGCAGTAGGGAGGGATAAAGGATGTGTTATATATGAAGAGATGATGATTAAAACCAATTTAAATACATAGAATTAGAAACAAGTGATTCTCTTAGCAGAAACACCTATTCATTCTCTGACAGGCATCTGCTAAAAGGATAGACACAAGAACAGACAGGGGCAGGTGCTTGGTGTTTTTTGAACTGAAGAATACAAGTTATTCTATGACTTATTTATAATAATACTGTGAAGATTAACTGATTTACATTTATAAAATGTTTTGAAAATTATTGTCAAATCACGTTCTGAACGTGCTTAATACTGGAGTAAAGAGACTGGTGACTATGTCAAGATTGATTTTTTTTGAAAACCACTATGCAAGTCTTAGGTACTACCTTACAACTTGTGGAACCTGCTATAGAACATGATGACTTTACTGGTTAATATCAGGCAAGAGATTATTTCAAGATTTTTAGAGCAAGTATAAATATTATTATGAATTTTGAAACCTGAAGTATCATGCCACTATCTTGTGCTCCACTTACTTGGATTTTGTGAGCCTGGCTGAATAAACAGATTCCTTATCTTTTTTTTTTTTTTTTACATTTTTTTTTTACTATTTTTATCTTTTATTTACTATTTTTTTACTATTTTGAGGAAATTTTGCACACAGCATCAGCTCAACTTCTTCATGATTTTTTGTCTCACTCACTCTTGACCAGTCTGACAGATTTTGCTGCAGTCTGACAGAAATGCTGTAATAGATAAAAATCTTTCCCAAATATTTCTCATCTTCACTGTTCCAAGACATCGACAGGACGTGTACCCTCAGTTATTATTGTTCATATTATCTTTCCTCTATACAGAAAAGCTTCAAAGATTAGAATATCTTTTTAGGACCTTAACCTGCATCTTCATCAACAATTGTGGTGTAGCCAAAATAGCTGTACACAATATTTCAGTCAGCTGCTAAACTTGATATTTTGGTGTCATCAGGGATTGAAATACTGACTTAAACCAATTGTTTGCTAATGTTAATTATAATTCCACTGATTTTCTGTCAGTTTCTCTAATTTTGAAATCCACAATGAGACTTTTCACTTTTTTCCTTGCTCCCATTACAAATACTGTGGCTTTTGTTAATTGCTCAACATCACAGGGTTTGTTCAGTTGGAATGGAAATCCATGCTTGGGAGTTTAAGTGCTCTGACATTGTTAGGAATTAAAGAATCCAATCAAAACTCTTCAGTATGTTTTATTCCCAAAAGAATTTGTGCTTGATATAGATTATTCTGATAAAAAGGTACTTAAGCCAAAGATGATAAAGCAGATCAGCACATTTCTTGTCAACCATGTTGACAGGTATGCATATATATCTACATTTACACATAGATTTGACCAACATGCTATGTTGGTCATGTTCAACAGATAGCATGAACTCTTTCTTAATTCTGTTCCCTTAATGAAACAAGACACAAACGTATGACTTGATAAATAAGAAGGTTTAAACCCATTACCAAAATTCAGCAATTGCCTCTATGATCAAGACTGGGATATTGGCATGCTAAACACTGGCTAAATGAAAAGGCTATGTATGCTATGAAATAAAAATAACCTGCTTGTTAGAAGAGTTATTTACAAAAATCAATGCTCATTTTCTGTCATGTGTCAGGAACCATTTTGCTTTGTCCATCAAGGGTAAGGTTATTTATACATGATGCCACAGTAATTGCATAGATGACCTGGCTGATAAATAGGGCAAAACTATTTGGTTACTATCAGTGAGATCATGGACAAAGTGTGGAAAAAGTAATAGAAACAAACAAAGCCAACTAAATAAAAAATAAGATATTCCTCAGTGAATGTTAATGAGGCACTGACCTTTGAGATCTCCCACCTTTATTTATCCTATTTATACCATCCACTATAAAATATAATTTGCCAGGCTGGTTTTTTGTACAGGACTCTCAAGATTTATTTTTATTTTTAAAGTATCATAAAGCAAGGTGTGGTGGGTTTACCCTGGCTGGGTGCCCAGTGCCCATCCCTAGTCCCTCTATCNTGTGTGAGCACTCACGGCTAGACATAACAGGGGTGTGTTATCAATATCCTCCAGCTCCCAGTAGTGCAGCATGAAGGCTGTATGGGGAAAATCAGCTCAGACAGACCCACTACACAAGGTATGTTACCGAAGCTGCAAATGCAGGAAATAATCTTAGAAATTGAGAATTCTCTTATCTAATAATATATCTATGACATATGATGCTTCTGCTGGACTCTATTTTCTAGAATAGAGATATTTGCCTTGATTGATTCTGTTCTTACCTCACTGATCATTTCTCACTCAGTTCTGCTGGTGAGTCTTTTTATTTTTCTGATGTATTGGGTGGGATATATTGCAGATAGACTTATCTGTTGGTCCCAAATTGATGCAATATCCAAGTGTTTATTTTGGATGATGACATTTGCTGAAATCATATATTGTTTCATAGATTTGCTAGTCCTACTCAGTTGGACTCTGTCTGCAGTTATATTTTGGGATTATTTTGTGCTGTCTCTTCTGTCTCGGTTCCAGACTGATATTTAGACTTGGATGAACAATAATTTACTTTTTTCAGATTATGTGTGCTATGATATTAACAGAGTTTGTGAACATGTAGGACAAATCCTTATCTGCTATTACACCACTGAGGTCACTGTTTTTACAGCTGGTATACCCCTCTATACTTGCAGTGCCCTTTAAGCCCTAGACATTTTTTATCTGTATTAAACTGTTGTCTTTAGAAAGCTGCATCTTAGATTTTTACTTGGGCAACATTTTGGCCCTAGTGAAACCATATGGTTGGTTAACCTATATGTTTTATTTATATATTAAAAGTATCTAAATATGTGCTTCAAATATATCAGACATATATATTTTTTTTTCTCATTTTGTTTGTTTCTGTGCATTAACATTTGCTTTTATATCTTTACTGGCCCATGTAATAAGTAAGAGGTGGTAGCCTTGCACGTACTTTTGCAGGCTCCATACTTTACATATTTTTAATATCCTTTTCTCTGATGAGGGGAAAAACTGCTTTTATCCAATGAAAGACATCTAGGAAACTCAGTAGCTTTCTGTAGTCTTACATTAGACAATATAAACGAAATTTTACTATAAGTAACTGCCATTCTGCCACATTGGAATCATATCAGTTAAAGAAGAACTTAAAATGAGCTGAATTGTAACCCAGATGATGACATGTTTTATAAAATGTGATTTAGAATGTTATTTTAAGTAACTAAGATATATTGGAATCGTAGAATCATCTAGATTGGAAAGGATCCTTGAGATCATTGAGTCCAGCTGCTAAACACTGCCAAGTCCACCACTGGACCACTCTTCCCCAAGCCTGTTGTGTTGCATGGGGATGTTGTGACTCAAGTGTAGGTCCCAGGACTTAGCTTTGTTGAATATCATACAGTTGACCCTGACATATCAATCCACCCTGTCCAGATCTTTCTGTAGAACCTCCCTAACGTCAAACAGATCAGCACTCCCATCCAACTTAGTGTTATGAAAACTTAGTGAGGATTCACTTGATGTCCTCATCCAGGTCATTGGTAAAGATATTAAGCAGAACTGGCCCCAGTGCTGAGCACTGGGGAACACCGCTTGTGACTGGTCACTAACTGGAACTCCATTCACCACAGCTCTTTGGACCTTGATATCCAGTTGTTTTTTTACCCAGGGAAGAGTATGCCCATCCAAGCCATGAGCAGCCTTTCTTGTAGCAAATGATTGAAATAAGGAATTACCTAAATAAAAATAAAAGTAAATATTAACCTTCATTTTTAGTGTCCATAAACTAATGATAAAATCCTGGGATGCTTTATGGAAATGTGGAAAACAAATGGATTTATTCTGATCTGTGTTATTAGAATACAGACTAAAAGAATTCTTTTCAAAGACAGAGCCCCTTAAGAGATAACTATGCAGTACTTAAAGCACTACTGTTTTGCCTATCAGAAATTGAAGATGAGTGAGTTTCTGTTATAGTTTCACTCCAGATATGAATCAAAATTTATCTGACAGCTGAAAGAAATGAAATGCCCTCTAGAAAATCTGTGGACCTTTCATAAACTGTAGGGGTCATGGCAGTTTTCTGAGTCACCTTGAGGTACCACTTTCTGGTATATCACATTCCTTTGATGCCATAGAGAGAGATGAGATGTAGGACTTCTTGACTGCTGCATCATGAAGGTTAAGATTTCCATCCTGGGATGATTAGAGTTAACAGTGAGATGAGAGAGTATATTGATGTTGTATCTGATAGGAAAAAAAAGGTGTGAAATTACACAGCTTGGAGCACACGCTCCAAAAATGTGGTTGTTTTCTACTGGAATGGTAAAATAATTCAAACTTACAGAGATTAAGAGAACTGTTTGCTGTAGCAGGGTTAATCAAGGTCAGGTAAGCTTAAGATACAAAACCATTATTTATTGTCATGACTGTCATTATTTAGGCTACCAGCAGAGACAATACTCGCTTTCGAAAATATAGCAGGTTGCTGGCAACATGCCTATGACTTGCCGGTATGGTTCATAACTCCTGTCAGTAATTCCAACATTCTCTTCAAGAAAAAATATTAAGCTGTACATCTAGGCTAAAATTTTCTTACTTTGGTATCCTCAGAATGAGTTAAAGATAGAGCAACACATTACTATAGAGTGAAGAAAAGATATGTGATTAACTTTGGTATATTGGAATACATGAAGGCTAGCCATGAGACAGATCAATTCAAAAGAGCAGGTACAGAGTAAATGAGTCCACAAAGTGATAGTAATTTCAAACCTGAAAGTACTGCCAAGATAATTCTAAGATTTGCATTCCCATTGGGTGGTTACAGACTCAAACATCAGCCCAAAGCGTAAGCAGAGATCAGCAGTGAAGATGCAAATTTTGTATCTGAAAATTATGTTTTTTTAAATAAAAAATAAACTGGATCAAGTTTTTGACAAATTACAGCTAGAGATTCACTGATAAACAGTACAGACACATTTAAGAGTTAAATGTCTTAAAAGTCAAATTGTTGCCGTGATTGAATTTCTCCTTCTGCATAATTTCTTTTTGCATACTTTTTATTTTACTGTGTAATTAATGATTTCCACTAGATTATTAAATATTAAACTTAAGAGTGTTTAAAAGTACAATAGTCACTTAGCTCTGAAATAAGAGGGAATAAAATCCAGAGATTCATTTCTGTAAATCTTATCCACACCATTTATATATGAATATATATTTATCCTCTATAAAAATAGATTGTATGGAAAACTGGGAGGAAAGAGAAAAAAAATTCTTTTCTTCCTTTGTCTAACTTATGTACAGACTCCATTTCTTTTATGATTGTCCTATGGTAGTGCAAGTTGCATAACATTTTTTTTTTTCTATTAAGAGGTGTTAGACCACAGAGGAATTCACTTTTTACACAGAATTCTGAACCATAGTTTAATAGCAATCTTCAGTGGGATTCAGTGTGGACCTGTGTTAATGTCTGATATACAACTTTCTGAATCATAAAAAAGGAAAAAAAGGTACAGATTCCTATTGCTGCATTGCTTTAGTTTGCTTATTACCTAGTGAAAACATCTAAAGTTTCTGTTTTTTTTTCACTGATATTCCAATGCTTCCATACATTTTTTGAAGATATATATTAAAGCTCAGTTGAAGTGGATAAAACTCCCTCTGTTCTGTTGTGTTGTATTTCTCAAGTATTTTCTCTTAGCAGTAGAAATAGTTATCACTTGCAGAAAGAAGGGCAGAATGTGTTTGTTTTCCTTGATATATAATGAGGATTTGTAGACATAGTAGAACCACTGCCTTGTCTCATAAATTGAGTAGTACATCTATGAATTCCTTTGCATAGTCTTTGAAATAATTCTTGCCTGAAGGCCTTGACTGTGATATCAAAGAAGATGCAAGAGTCTGGATCTAACTTTTCTCCCACAAATAAAGGCAGTAACAATAGTGTATTTCAGTTTGGTATAAAAAAAATATCTCTTATCTTTATTTCAGTCTGATTAACTTTCTTCATTTAATCATTAGTTTTTATTGACAAAGAACCAAATACGCTCTTTAGGTGTGATAAGACAGAGTAGAATCAATTTATACATAAAATTAAAGGGTAGATCCTGTAGATATTTGAACTAAAGATTAAGTAGTAACCTGTTAAATGCAAAGCCTTATTGATAGAGAATGGTAATTCCCTCTAGCAGGCACATTTTTTTAACAGATTTTCGTTTAAGATGGTGTCATGGCCTCATGAAGCAATGTTTAGCTTAGTTAGAATATTCATTTTTCCCAGAGACAGCTTTAGACACAGCAAGAACAGCAATTTGAAAAGCAGCATTCAAAATGATCAGCTTACACTATCTCAGAATAATATCAACTGTTAATGAGAGCAAAAAAACCATTAATACAGCAATGTTAACTCTTCAAAAAAGAACTCTCAGAAGTTTATTTTCCAGTGGAAAAAAGCTGTTGTCATATTTCTCAAAGGAGGTGCAGCTGGAGTGGTGATGGGAGGTAGATTTTGCCATGGCAAAGCAATTCACCTTCCTATGTCAAATGCTAGTGCGTGCTACTTGTGGTGGTTTTGGTCCTGCACCACATAGCCACTGCCCCCTCACCATCGGATGGGAACTGGAGAGGTAGGAAAATAAATCCCCTGTGAGTTGAGATAAGGAAAATTTAATACAGCGATGCAAAACCAACAGTCCAAACAACAACAGTGAAAATAGCAGTGATAACAATGTACAAAACAAGAGATATAAAGCGTACAGACCACGAGGATACAGATCGGACCAAAGCCTTGGCTTGGACTGTCCGCCCCTGGACATGACATCAGCGTGGTATTGAAATAACCTGTCTGTAGCTCCCTCAGCAGCTCCAGGTGAAAATTAACCTCATTCTAGCCGAACCAGGACAGTTACACAGATCCTAGTTCCACCTTCTGATTTAATTTTTTTTTTTTTCTACAAGTCCTTATTAAAACAGCTTGCTGTGGTAGGTAAGATCATTGAAACTCGTAGTCAGAAATGTTTGACTATCTAGCCCTAAATGGGAAAAGAAAGTGTTTTAGAGCAGATTTTCTGAGAAATTTTAGGATCTCTGTAAACTGCTCTTCAGACTTTTCTATGATCTTGATCCTCAGATTTGAGAGCTCCATGATTGTGAAGAAATCTTTCTTACCTTCAAGACTTATATTCATGTACGTATCTCTCTCTCCTGAAAAATGTTCATCACTGAGAGTCTATCCTTGAGTTTAAAGACTACTTCTGTATCTAAGAAGGGCTATGTATGCATGTAGTTCACAGAGTGCATGAAATAGGCTCAAGATATTAACACGGGTAACATTCTGTGTCTATGAGTCTGGAGCCTGGTTTGTTTCTGGTACCTGAGCTAGTATCTCTTCAGCTGGATCAGATGAGGGTGGGTATGGCTAATGCATCTTGCCTCGAATGGTATGGACACCTTTGTCTTAACATTTCATAACATTTGTTTTCCTTTTTCCTGCCTTTCCCCTCCAGGTTGCCTGACTTTGATAAGAACAGGTAGTGTGCATATTTAGAAAGGCTAAAAGGAATCCTGTAAGATGTTCATTGATATTACTCAGATGAATGATCCCAGGTGACATTCTGCATGCCTGACAAAGCATCATCACTTATCTTGGAATGAACAGCAGGCCATTTCCTCGTTTCAGTGTCAGTGCCATAAAAATGCATGATCTCCACAGCTTAGATATCATCAAAGTGTGTGACGAGGTAAATGGAATTTTCTGAGCATCATTTGGGCCATTTAGGGTTAACTATATCTTGCACCTCTTTGATCTTGAAGATCGCCAAGATTTTCTACATATTTCTTAAGTTTAACTAATTTGAAAGGTACCCTACAGTTTACTGCAGTTGAAATACCATTACTGCAGTTGAAATACCATTTCAAACTGCAGTTGAAATGTACTTTATAAAAAGTTAAGAAAACTAAACTTTCAGCAAAGGATAGGGTAAAAAACCAGGTATGAATGAAAATCCTGACATAGGTATAAAAACTAATACAGTATCTGCTGTGCCTTGCACTCAATAATTGCATACCTAAAATCTGATTTTTCTTTGTCAAGCCTAGTATCAGAACAGGAGAGTTTCTGTGCTGTGCGTGCTAAGAAATGAAGGGTGTTGCTATGGTAGGATAGAAGAGGTAGCCTGAAAAGAGAGATGAAGATTGCAGATGGGTGAGTTACTATATGGATAAAATTTCTAACTGTATATAACAGTGCTATGACTGCAGATTCCTACTCACCCACCACTGAAAACAACTCTACTATGAAACTTGGCCTACCAGCGTCTCTCGCAACAAGAAATTCTATTCAGCTGTTGCTGAAAAAGTAGGGACGGTACAGTTCAGGATGTGTCCTGTTACAAAGAGCAGGAAAAAGATGATTTAAGACAAAGCTAGAGAAGCTCTGGTGACTGGTTTCTTTTGCTTGTTGGTTTAGTTGTGACAGGGGCCATAGGTGCTCAAATGATGAATTGTGAAAGCTCTTGTTTCTCCATCAATTCCTTACAAACAGGACAAGAAGGAAAAGTAAAAGTATCAAAAAGCAGAAAGCAGAACTGAACTATTTAAGCAGTATGCATTTCTTGATTTTTTTTCCCCTCTGGTGCCATGTTCAACTGCATAGATATAAAGTATAGAATACAGTACTATGTGGTCACATCAGCTGAAACACATTATAGAATCATAGAACCAGAATCGTCAGGGTTGGAAGGGACCTTAAAGATCATCTAGTTCCAACACCCCTGCTGTGAGCAGGGACACCTCCCACTAGATCAGGTTACTCAGAGACCCATTCAGCCTGGCCTTCAAAATTTCCAGAGATGGGGCTTCCACCACCTCTCTGGGCAACATGTTCCAGTGTCTCACNTTCTTACATACTCAGTATGCTTGGCATTTACTGAAATAGGTCCTGCGTGTGTTGCAGGAGCTAAACAGCCAGGAATAAGTCACGTTTCACTTGGGCCAGAAAAGTAGACCAATTCTCATGTATAGTCATAATATCTGCTGTCATGGGCCAGGAAATGCAAGTGCATAAGTTGTCATTGTTAAAATCAAGCTGGGCATACGTTTTACACATGACTAAAGGAATGGGTGATTTAAAAGAGTTGTATTCATGAATCATATCTGATGAGTAGGGCACATCACACCAAATCTTTGAAAAATAACTATGCTATTGGCATAAACCCCCCTGTAATTTTCAGGAAAATCCATATACCTCTTGAGAATGTCAAGTATTGTTTAAAAGATGGATCTGTCAATTACCTGCAATCTTTCCTGAAAAGACATCATTTTACATGAGAATCATATATACCCTTGAATTGCTTTTAAGCTACTTTGGATAATTATAACTACTTTAAACACTACCCAAATACACTAATTAAGGTAAGTAGATGATGTTCATAATCCTTAAATACTTCAAGAAGTTTTGTTTTCAATAGAGAGAAAAAAAAGGCCCACATTACAAAGCAAACTAGTATTTCCTGCTAACTTGCTGCTGGACTTTCATCTTGTTCAGTACTCATTACCTATTAGTTTGTCTGATAGCTATGTGAATTTATATTCTTCTCCTTAAACCATCAGCTGCATGGCAAAATGGGAACCATCTAATCTTTGAGAATTGATGTAGAGATGGATTGTGAGATACAAGACTGCACAAATAACAGTTGTTAATAGTGTGGGAACTATTCTAGTAAAGTGACTTTACTGGTACAACAGACTAAGTTTCCATTTTGTACCTCCAGTCAACTATTCTATTTTTAACTAAACAATAAGAGGAAACAATGCTGCATTTTCCAAATCTTCTGAACAGTCCATAAGCACATTTGTTTCCTACTTTCAAGAGCATGATCTGTTGCTGCTGACACTATATCTCACCCAGCAGACTGTCTGCATGTGTGCTGCTGTCACTGACATACCACTGACACTCTTCCTTCCTCAGGTGCACTTTCCATTAAGATGACATGCAACCTTTGGAAAATTAGAAGGATTCAGCTCTGTGAAAGTATGAGACTTGTTCTTGAAAATTGCTTTATAAAGGCTTTAATTTATTGGGGTTTTGCTCATCACTTTCTTTGAACACGGGTGCATTTCTAGCAGTCTTTTAAAACTTATATGCCATGACACTGATACAACCACTATTTTTGTCCCTGAAATGACTGTAAAACTGCTACTAATGATGAGTTGAAACTAGATATATCAAAGAGGAAGCTAGCAAGAGTTCCTAAATTAGGGCCTTGTTGCTACAAGAAGAATGCATTGAGATTCATGAAACTGTTAAACTGTTGTTTCTCCTTCTATGTAACCCTCATGACTGGGAATGAATGCATGCAAAGCTGGTTTTACTCCTTTTATCTCCTGTGGTGATTTTCACAGCATTCACATTATTAATTGGGTTATATCAGCTGGCATTCACTTGGGAATATTTCCGATCTAGCAAAGTCTTTCTACTTTTAGTATTTATAAGTATTTTTATTACATTTCAGTTTGTCAGAGTATGTTTGCTATTCACAGGCAGTGATGACTGTTTAGTTTCTGGTTCATTGTGTCAAAAGCCAATCCAGCTAAAGTGCATTAACTGCATTATTTTTTATGCAAGCAGTAGTCAGAATTGAAATTTTCTCTTATCTTCACCTTTATATCAACCAAAATTAATCACTTGCAAAGATGACATTTTTCTGTGACTTTCTTAGTCGAAGTAATTTTGCTTAAAGCTTACTTTTTCTCCTTCCTTCATATCTAATTTGAACTAATAATTTCAAATGATAAACAGTCAACCTCTTCTCAGAGATGGAATTAATGCTTTGAGACATATGTTGGTGTCCTATATGTCCAAGATCAAAAGGAAGTTACATTTTAAAAGAAGAAAGCTTTAAATAAGATAAAGATTTGGGGAAGCAAAATCATAAGAAAGGTAATTTAGAGGAAAATTGCATGGGCTAATAACATACACAGTAGGGTGTGTGTTTAGGCCTGTGAAACTGACATGTTTATGAACATGGTTTGAGTTGGAAAAGCTTTTTGGTAAAGATATAAAAATAACAGCTTCAAAAAACCTACTTTGCTTCAGATCTCCAGCCTTCATGATGCTGCAAGAATCCAAAGATCAAGAGAGCCAATATTGTCTGAATTGGACACTCAGTTGGCATAAATCAGGACTGATCTGTTTAAAACAATGAGACTACTGAACTATGCCAGCAGTGGATATGGCCTCATATTTTTAATGTCACAGGAGAAGCTACTCTGTATTGTGTTCTAAACTTCATCCAGTGTGTTTATTGATGGAATATTTGTCTGAAGGACCAGAGCTTTTCTTCTGGGCAGGCTGCTTTCTGGGAAGTAAGGAAGGATCCAGGCTGAGAGAAGACAGAGTATTCTGCCTTCACCATCACAAGCTGAATTCAACATGGTTTCAGGCTGACACTGGAAGCAGCAGCATATTGCTGGTTTTGCCCTCATCCTGTTCTCTGCCTGTGCCTGTAATGCTAGGACCTGAACCATAGGCCCTGAACCAAAGTTGACCTATAGATGAACCTCAAAACCAAACACATATCTAATATTCATAGTATTGATTACACATGCAATATATTATCCATCTATATTTTGCTATTTTAGTATAAACACATTTAGATGGCAACTCATAAAGCCTTGTTGTAACAGTTATTGTGCAGCAGTAGTCAGTGGATGGATATACTTAGATGTCATTTCATAAAGCCTTATTGTAATACATGTTGTAAAACAGTAATGAGCAGGAGATCTTTCTCTATCTAGAGGTATGCTACAAGGTTGTGGGACCAGCCATTTGGCCTTGTTGAGCGATAGGTGGTCAAAACCAAAATAGACAGAGATATTCCCTGGGAATTCCCCCTTGAGCCCTGGCCAGGCTTAGGGACAGAAGTCGGCAGGGAGGATGATACCAGATATTCCTGTGTTTGAAGTTTTGCAGGTTGTTTTTTCAACTGTATAAAAGCTGGACCCCACTTGTAATGGCTTTGGATGCCTCACCTATGAGTGGACACACTGTGTAGGACTTTCCAATTGGTAGGGATAGATTCTCTAAATCCTTGCTGTAATCAGGGCTCCCCATTGACTGCGGATCTGGATGATGGTAATGTTTTAATAGGGAAAATGGTGATGTATCTCTTAATCACTATAGTTACTTTTATGTAGTAATTATTAGGTACATTACTCTGCTTATTTCCACGGCTGCTCAAAACTAAGGTATGATAAGTTTATATTTTTGACTAACCATATAATTTTATTTCTGTATTATCTTAAAATAGACAGTAAAATAAGCCTGAGACTTTTCTGGTGTCTATGTCCTTTTTGTTGATCCTGTCAATTGGCAACACAGTGCCTAAGAAGAATTCGGGAAAAGGCGTAGGGACAAGAGCATTGCCAGCATGACAGAAATTCACAAAGGCCATCATAATCTCCTCAGTCCCATGAAGGAAAAAGGTTGATGTATTTATTGATCAAGTTGTTATTTTCCCTTAACCATTTCCCCTTCATATGACTACACATGCATACAATAATGGAAGGTGAGTTGTGACATTTTTCTGAAAATAACGTAAATATGAGTGGACTTGCTTCTAATGTGACTGGAAAAATCTAGTGGAAGAAAATTAATGAACTGTTTCAGAGCTCTGTGTATAGTTCTCTGTCCATCTGCTGATCACCCTGTAGCAGGGGTGATGGAGATAAGTAAAGATAGGTTCTCAAGGTTTTCAAGACCTGCCTAATCTGTCCTTCTTTTCTGAAGCAAGATGAGTACTGTCTGTTGGATGTATGAGACACTCTATCTTTAACTTTTTCATGAAGAAATTCGAAAGTGAGGACTCCTTTCCTTCAGGCAATATGAGAAAGTACTTTGCACCTCCAACCGACAGAAAATTTTTGATAATGACCAGCCTGATTTTCAATGTGAAATTACCATAAGTCCCTTCAAAAACATAGAGAACAAGCTTGTTCCTTTCTTCTTTCTGACAGTCTCCTCCTTTACTGCTCTCAATGTTTTCCTCTTGAGGATAAGCAAATCTTAAATCTCAGGTTTTCATCACAAGACAACAAAGCCTGACCATTCTTTTTTGTGTCCATTAGAATGGTGTGTTTGTTTCATCCTTTCAGACAGGGCACAGAATTATTGTATAAGAGATTGCTTTGTAGATTCTGCAAGCTTATATGTAGACTTTACTTATTTGCCTTTTTGCAAAGAAATGATTTTATTGAGGCATTGTGCTTGGGATTCATTACATCCCTAAATTCCTTTAATTTAAAAGAGCTACTATGAGTTTGTGTTAGTCATTGCAATTTTCCCCACTGAATTAAATTCTTTTTGATTTATTAGTTTTCCAGTTTGATAGGACAGTTTTGAATTCTGGTCATGTCTTACAACTTACGTGCAGTCCCATCCATCTTCTTGTTACTGCAAATGTAATAAGAATAGCAAGGAGGTTTTGATATGGAAGAAGGAGAATTTCAAGGTTTGAATCTGGAGGGAAAAGTATTCTGGATTTGTTTCTAACCTTAGACGAAAACTGCTTCAGATTATGAGAGTGCAAAGCAACTTAGGTAAGGGTTCCTATTGGACAGAAAGTAGAAGGAACAGAAATGTAAAAACAGCAGACTTCAAGAATGCAAGTATAAGGTCAGAAAATCAATAGATAAAATTTTACAAGTAGAAAAATCTCCTCAGGAAAAAGGTTGCTTTCTTATAAAGAAGCACTACTAAGGACAAAAAGTGAAATTATCCCAGAATTTAGAAATGTGGAATAGTGTGCTAGTAAACATCTTGACTAAATTTGGCTACATAGAGAAAAATTCAAAAAGAAGAATCTGGGTCAGATTCTGAGGAATAAACACAAGATAATATCTCTAGTCTCTTTCACCATTTCTTTCTACAGGACAGTTTTTTCTGGCTAAACCAACCTTCAAAATTTTACTGTGGTGAGATGAGTTGACATTTTTTTTTTTAAATGAGTAAAGCTGACATAAACAAAAAAGCTATTTTTACATGGGCATGTAGGGTCTATTTCAGGATGCAAAATGTTTAGTTTCTTTGATCTTGCACAAATGAGTCTATGTTCTTATCAGAATAACACAGAATAAGTATTTTCTATGATATGCCAAAATATTTACTCAATTATCAAGATATTTTTAATGTTGATTCTATAGGGATATGCAGAGATATACAACTCTGTTTTCAGAGTCCATTTAGCCATGTGCATTCTAGTCTGTCTTTTTTGTTGTTGTTGTTTATTTGCTTTTGTGTTTGTAAAATTAAGATAATCACGTGCATGCTTCAGGTATACTTCTTGGAAAGGTGACAGTCAAAGTATAATTGTTGCAATTTTTTTTTTTTTAAAGTTTTAAAATAGAAATGAAAAATGAACTTTCTTTCTTTCAAGTAAGGTGATAGAGTGAAAATTAACCATTCTACAATGGAAATTTTAGAATTCTGGCAGGGGTTGTTTGGGTTCTTTTTCTTGAACTCCTACTATATTTATTTTCAATGACTTAAGTCTCACCAATACCACTAATTTTGTAATATATATTTTTTAATATAAAGTTTTTCCACCAATATGGACCATAGGTATCAGGATAACATAACAAGAGAATAAGGAGTTTAGCAAATGAACTTTACTCCTCTGCAAAAGCTCTTGGAATTGCATTACAGGTGAGAAATCAATAACTTTGTAGTAGTAAGAGCTTATAGGAAGAGTGAATAATTTAAAGTTTCCTTAGATAGGTCACTAATTGCTTTACTCATTTATTACATTAATCAAATCTCAACCCAAACATCTGCCTTTTCTTAGTTAAGCTCAAAGCTTATATTTTCAAATTATATATTTCTTTAATAAACAAGTGTGATCAATTGATAGGCTGTAGAACAAATTATCTCTATTTCATTAGATTTTGTAGTGTCATAGAGCTACATTAAAACAGAGAAAAAAGAAATGTAAAAGACTAATTAGGTCACCTAGTCTGTCCCTCAAGGGGTCAGTAAAGGATTGTTCCATACAGTGTACAGTAAAAATTTTATCTAATTATGCAACATATAAGAATGACCAATCAATTCATTTTCTCAATAATGAAGCATTCCATGAGTCTTTTTCAATAAATATGGGTGTTTTGGTTCCTAAGTGAGTTCTTACAGTTGAAGGAAAAAAAATTAAACCTACGTGCATTAAAATGAGATTTTAAAACAAACTTCTGACAAAAGTCAGGACTTTGCCATTCTTTACAGGTTCCAGGAAAGGATTGCATGAAGCACTGCAGTATGGAGTGGTAAGTGTATTAAGGTAAAGGGTTGTGAATGAAGTAGACAATTGAAAACTAGCATTTTCTTTACACCTATCATATAAGCTTTGTAAATTATATCTTTGATGACAAGAACCCTCAGTTCTGCACAATTTGATTTTTAGACTTCCCAAGCTGTCACAAGTTTTTTCTCATTATGTACTTCTAGTGCAGATTTTATTTATTTTTTTTTCTTTTCATAGCAGATTGAAGGACAAAATGAATAAAATAAGTACACTTTATGCCATTCATGAACGACCTTTTGACCTAACAGAATCTTATTAACTATTCTGTCAGGTTATTGGTTTTCTACTGAGGTATACTCAGACCACTCATATTTCAGCTGGCAGCTTTGTTTTCCTCTAGTTTTTCTCCATCCTAAATGGGAGTAAAATGTAGAAAAAACTGTTAACTTTATTGTCTAAAGCTGCATTATGTATGACAGCATGGATGCATTCTTGCAACTAACTGAAATTGTGTTTGGCTTGCAGATCTGTCACTTTACCACCCCTTCTTTTGATATTGGATGACACTTTAGCCAACTATTTTGCTTTACCAAATGAGCTGATTTTTGTTGTGATTTGATGAAGTTTTCTTTTCTAATCACATGTTTTCTTCTTGACTGCTTTCTCTTTGAATGTGAGCTCTTCTGAAAGAAAGTTTTCCAGCCATCTGGACTG
Organism: Brachypteracias leptosomus; assembly: GCA_013401335.1. Taxonomy (NCBI): domain Eukaryota; kingdom Metazoa; phylum Chordata; class Aves; order Coraciiformes; family Brachypteraciidae; genus Brachypteracias; species Brachypteracias leptosomus. The sequence goes on from VYZX01030249.1 coordinate 18,663, forward strand.
ATAATCTTTATCCTCAGTCCTATTTAAGGAAGCTGTATGTTTTTACCAGCTAAAGTAATTGGGAATTTTGTCTAAGTCAGAGAATCATAGAAAGACAGAATCATAGAATTTTTTTAGTTTTGGAAGGGACTTTTAAAGGCCACTTAGTCCAAGCCCCCTGTAGGCATCAAGGACATATTTAACTAGATCAGGTTGCTCAGAGCCATGACCAACCTGACCTGGAATGTTTCCAGGGATGGGGCATCTACCAACTCTCTGGGCAACCTGTGCCAGTGTTTCACCACTGCTGTTGTAAAAAATTTCTTCCTTATGTCTAGTCTAAATTTATCCTCTTTTAGGTTAAAAACACTACCCCTTGTCCAGTCACAACAGGCCCTCCTCAAATGGCTGATCCAGCTTTCTTATAGGCCCCTTTTAAGTATTGAAATGTTGCAATAAGGTTTCCCCAAAGCCTTCTCTTCTCCAGAGCATACTACCCCAGCTCTCTCAGCCTTTCTTCATAGGAGATGTGTTCAACCTCTCTGATCATTTTTGTGGCCCTTCTGCGGACCCGCTGCAATCAGTTCATGTCCTTCCTAAGCTGAGGACTCCAGAGCTGGACACAGTTCTCCAGGTGGGGTCTCATGAGAGCAGAGTAGAGGTGGAAAATCACCCCTTTCGACCTTCTGGCCACACTTCTTTTGACGCAGCCCAGGATATGGTTGACCTTATGGACTGCAAGTGTACATTACTGGATCATGTCCAGCTTTTCATCCACCAGTACTCCCAAGTCTGTATTGATACTGGTGATTGCCCCAGCCCAGGTGCAGGACCTTGCACTTGGCCTTGTTGAACCTCATGAGGTTCACACAGGCTCAATTCTCAAGCTTGTCCAGGTCCCTCTGAATGTCACTACATCCCTTAAGTGTGTCAACTGCAGAACTCAGCTTAGTGTAATTTCAAAACTTGCTGAGAGTACACTTGATCTCGATGTGAATTGATGAAGATATTAAATAACACTGATCCCAGTACAGATCCCTGAGGGACACCACTTGTCACTGATCTCCATATGGACATCGAGCCATTGACCACTACCTTCTGAGTGTGACCATTCAAACAACTCCTTATCAACCAAACAATCCACTCATCAAATTCATATCTCTCCAATGTAAAGAGAAGTATGTTTGGGTGACCATGTCAAAGACCTTGCAGAAGTCCAGATAAATGACATTCGTAGCTCTTTCCTTGTCCACTGATGTAGTCACTTTGTAATGGAAAGACACCAGTTTGGTCAGGCAGGACCTGTCCTTG
>VYZX01030251.1:0-34989 GCA_013401335.1 Brachypteracias leptosomus
TTTTCCCGGCTTCAAAAAAGCCCACAAAACAGCTTTCGTTTAGCCCTTTTTGCTGCAGAAGTCTCCCCCAGTGCAGTCTTACCTGCTCTGAAGCCACTCTCCATGACAATGATGTAACACACATCTGCAAGAAAGGCCAGAAGGAGGATCCAGGGAGCTATAGGACTGACAGCCTGACCTCAGTGTTGGGGAAGGTCATGAAGCAGATCATCTTGAATGCCATCACATGGCACGTACAGGACAATCAGCATGGGTTTGTGAAAGGCAGGTCTTGCTTGACTAACCTCATCTTCTTCTATGACAAAGTAACCTGCTTAGTGGATGAGGGAAAGGCTGTGGGTGTTGTCTACCACTGCTTTAGTAAGGCCTTTAACACTGTTTCCCACATCATTGTCCTGGAGAAACTGGCTGCTCATGGCTTGGATGGACATACTCTTCACCGGATAAAAAAACTGGCTAGATTGCCAGACCCAAAGAGTCTGATGAATGGAGCTAAATTCAGTTAGTGACCAATCACAACTGGTGTTCCCCAAGGTTCAGTATTTGGGCCAGTTCTGTTTAATAACTTTATCAATTATCTGGATTAGGGGATCTGCAGTAAGTTTGCAGATGACACAAATTTGGGCTGGAGTGTTGGTCTGCTTGAGGGTAGGGAGGCTCTACAGAAGGATATGGACAGGCTGGATCAATTGGGCCAAGGCCAATTGTAGGAGATTCAACAAAGCCAAGTACCAGGTCCTGCACTTAGGTCAGAACAATCCCATGCAATGCTACAGGCTTGGGGAAGAATCGTTGGAAAGCTGCCTGGTGGAAAAGGGCCTTGGGGTTTTGGTTGATAGCCAGCTGAATATAAGCCAGTAGTGTGCCCAGGTGGCCAAGAAGACCAACAGCATCCTGGCCTGTATCAGGAATAGTGTGGCCAGCAGGAGTAGGGAAGTGAACATTCTCCTGTACTTGGCACTGATGTGGCTACACCTTGAATACTGTGTTCAGTTTTGGGTGCCTTACTACAAGAAGGACTTTGAGGTGCTGGAGCAGGTCCAGAGAAGGACAACAAGGCTGGTGAAGGGCCTGGAAAACACAAGGAGTAGCTGAGGTAACTAGGATTGTTTAGTCTGGAGAAAAGGAGGTTCAGGGGAGACCTTATCACTCTCTACAACTACCTGAAAGGAGTTTGTAATAAGATGGGTGTCAGTCTGTTCTCCCAAGTAACAAGCAATAGGATGAGAGGAAACAGCCTCAAGTTGCATCAGGGAAGGTTTAGATTAGATACTATGAAAAATTTCTTCACCAAAAGGGTTGTAAAGCACTGGAACAGGCTGCTCAAGAAAGTGGTTGAGTCACCATCCCTGAAGGTATGTAAAAGATGTGTAGATGGAGCTTTTAGTGACATGGTTTAGTGGTGGACTTGGCAGTACTAGGTTAATGGTGGGACTGGCTGATCTTAAAGGTCTTTTCCAACCTAAATAATTCTGTGATTCTATTTTTACTGATGTCACTACTAACTGCTTAAAAATTGTGTCTAAATGTATGCAATGCATTAATTTACTAGTTAGATGGTATTTCCTAGAATCCTTTGGTTTGTGACGTTCCTATGTTGAGGGTTGCATAGATGTAGAGAACAATAGGGAAGCTCCTGCATTGAAGGACTTGCCTTCTCAGTAGGAGAATAAAGACGTCAGGGGATGCAGATGGGAAGTCCAAGAAAGCCATGGGACTGTTCGAAGCACGTTGAATCTTAAACTAAAGTAAATTAAAGAGTAAATTAGAATGTTCTGATGTTTTCTGAAAATCAGCTCTACTACACACTTTTAGACGGTCTATGGGGACAGGATGGATGTGGACTACATGTCAGACAGGCTGGGAGGGGGAAAAGAAGAGGGAGAGCTGACAGGAGTGACTTTCCTCAGGTGCTAGCTGGCACTTCAATTGTGACACTAGTCGTAAGAGCCTTTAAGATTATGCTGATGTGATTTGGAGGCCAAGGAAGATCCTAGCATTGCCAGGATGATGTTGACATATTGTCTTTTCTGGAAAGCTATTGCTGTGGCCTCAGTATTTAAAACAGGGCTGAGTTTAGCTCTGATATCAGAGTTCAATTATTTATGAATTTCAGCTCACTGTCCTTGGAGGTACCATCGAGAGAACCTTTTCTGCTGCTCTCTGTACTTTCTTATCTCTAGTTTATGGACTAAACTGCAGAAAGAAAAGCAAGCTAACTATGTGGTGTGCTGAGGTGTCAGCCTGAAGTCGAATAATACTGCAGTGAAAATCAGGTTTTGCTCAGCATCTGTTTATACTGCAGACTATAGGATGGTACAGATGTGCTTCAACCTATTTTCAGTATTTATGCATAATTCTGCTATGAACATATCCACTTGAAATCGTAATGCAAAGATCAGAAAAAATGTATCATTATATTTCTATTCTGTAATTCTGGTCTTGCAGCCCTGTTGTGACTGCCTTGCTTGCTAACCCATAGATTAAAAGCTTTATGAATTTTCTTTATTTCTACAAATCCAAGACCTGTGCTTTTTAGTTTATAGGAATATTTTTTTATATTTCTCAAATCAATGGAGGAAAGCTGCCATCAGAACCTGAAATAAAGCTCCAGTGTTTTTGTAGATGTGTAATATCAGTCAAAAGTCAGTAAATCTCATTACCCAAAGCTGTATAATATGGAACAAAGGTCAATAGTTCATTAAATCTCTTCATCAGAAGCTATAAAAGTTGAATGAAGAAGTCACCTGGAAGTTCACAGTTCTTTTATCAATACTTCAATAGGGAGCCAGTGCAAAGCCTTGGCCTTGAATATACAGGAAACCGTGCCAGGTATTACATTACTTATCAAGATAATTGAATTTATTTTTAAATTTGCCAAAACAGAGAGAAAAATAAGACCATGGTGATACAGACACCTAAGGAGATCCTTAACGTTTAGGACCGACCTGCTGTAAATGGACCTACACGTGTAGGATTTTGTCCATGTGTCTACAGAATTTTTGACCCATTAACCGCTCTCTGCTTATTCTGATCCCTCTTTAGGAGGCTGCATTCTTTACTAAAGAGATACCTCATGGTTATTTGAGCTTGGCAATCACAAGACTTAAGTACCTGAAGCATAGTTGAACTTTAAACAAAAGCTTCTTTGTTATTGTCTTTATGTACTTTCCTAGGTAAATTACCTAGTACAAGTGTTGGCATGTTGTTCCAACACTGTAGAAATAAATTACTGTAAAATTACTGTTTTCTTCATTCAGCCTTCTTGGGTAAAGGAAAAATATGTATTACATTTAGCAAACATGAAACTCTCCTGAAATGAAATGGTTATTTTTTAATTTTCTAGAATTTAGATTAGACTTTAAAATTATTGTAACTGAAATATTTAATATCTTCCCTTTTTATACAGGGATTACAAGGTAAACCCTTCTGGGGCTAATTTAACACAAACAAGTCCCAATAACTAGCACTGAGAACTATTTAATCTACTGGATAAAGTGTCTGTATGATATTGAATTGCAAGTAACAAGGTTATATCCCAAGGATTACATTTTTATGAGAAATTTTTCATACCTCTTATTCCCTCAGTGCCTGAGACTTTATTATATTCCAGTACAATTATTTTATTATCCTCGAATATTATTTATTTATTAAAATATTTAAGAAAACATAATATGCAACATAATTAAGTCTAGATTTTTACGTGCATAGGTCTCGATATGTGCTCTTAGGGAATTGACCTGGTTTGAAGTCTGTACTTGTAGAACCAAAATACCCTTTCACTTTCTCTTTTGCAAATCAAATGAACTAATACTCATTTTATGCTTCAAAAGCTCAGGAATTCATGCTGTCTGTATACTAGTGGAGTGCAGATGGGCTAAGGGGCTGAGGGCGTAATTACCTTAGCAGTCAAATCATCCTGATTTAAAAATCAACCAGTGGACCAAACTGTGCAGAACTGTTTCTTTTCCTTTGATTTATCAGGTTTTTAAACACCACTGATGCAGTTCGTGGTAGGTCCCCATCACAGACACATCTGCAGACCTGATGGGATGATGAACTGCAGCATGGAGGTGGGGAACTTGTTAAATAGCCTTGCTGCCAGAGAAGATGGGGCATCATCAGCATCCAAAGGATCTAAAATACACCCTCTAAGCTATTTCTCAGGTGTATAGTAATTAGTAGTTCATTTCTTTTGGTAGTGTAAGCTAACGATAAGCAATATGACAGTGATCACCATTCTTTCCTGAGGAGAGTGGCTCTGCAAAACTAAGGTGCTGTTAGGAAGGTACACTTCTCTGCATAAGGAAGCATCCAATTTTGGAGGATGGTGGTGAGAGAGGGGGGCTAGAGAAATTTGATAGACACAATAATACTTTGTAACACTAGAGTGGCTTAGTAATTGTTGTGCATGCTAAGGAGTCGAGCTGATAAATGTCTCCTCACTGTCATGTAAACTAACTGAAAGCAAAAAGCTTTGCAATTTTCTGAAGGACTGTTTCTGATAAGGACTAAAAGTTTTCTTTAGAACTAGCTGAAACCAACCTTTCAACTTGAGTGAAAGCCAGGAAGGGACTGAGCATGCGCAAGGACAAAAGGTTACTAGCGGTGATGAAGAGGAGCTGTTTGCCTTCATTCCCAAGACCCTCCACGACCACTACCAGAAGGCACTGCGCACGTGCAGTTAGGAGGGGTTATGGAAATGACCCCTTGGAACTAATTATAATACGAAGCGGGGATAGGTCATGCATATGTATAGGCGAATCGTAGAATTTCATGAATATGTAACAATTGATTGTATAAAGGTAAAGCCGAGTTGCCATGTTGGCAGCACACGCCTTTGGTGGTGTTAACCCCCGTGTGCCCGGTGCCGAATAAACATACCTACTTTACAATCTTAGATCGTGGAGTTCGATTTCCACGAGTCAGTGGCTTGCATTGTCCAGGAAAATAACACCTCCACACAGTATCAACAGTAATGGTGAAAGGTAAATTGGCTTTCCTCAGAATATGCCATGTTGCATTTTGGACTGTTCAAATGATTACTTTGTTCTGATTTAAAGAAAACACATATTCGAAGATATTAATTATCTCCAACTTGTTTTTACTTTAAAATGCTTTACGTTCAATAAATATTCAATACATATTTACTCAAGTGGAACTTGTTCCACTGTTCTTGTCTACTGCATAAATCTTATAAGCATTTTCAAAAGGTACTCGAGTAAAAATATAGATATTCAAGTGCACAATGCCATTCTGACTTCAAGGATGGGTAGTTAAGCAGCTTATATAGCTTTCTTGTTCTGTTTAAAGCCTTTAAAAAAGATGTAATTCCTGTAGATGTTTATACCTGGTAGGCATTAAAATAGTGAGTATATACAAATGCTTTTTGACTGAAATTAAAGTGCCAAATACAACCTAAATTTGAGTTAATCCCTATTTAAATGAATTAACTCTTAATAGATTCTCTCATACACATCAGAGATCAGACAGCTTCTAGGTGTTTGTCTGCTCTAGTTTCACCTCTGAAACATAGCGCTCTCATTTTTTGTATTAGACCTTTTTGCCTCAGCTTTTTCACTTATGGTAAAAGCAGCATTCTCCGGTGTTGTCAGCTATTGGCCTATCTTTAATGTTCCCTTCTGTAAAAGATTATAGCCAAAAAGATCTGGAAAGAGGTTAAAAGTCAGAAATTAAAAAAACAAAGCTCATGTAAAGCAAGAAGTATGGCAGATACCACATTTCCCTAAATACGTGCAGGGAACAGTCCCTCCTAAGACCATTCTTGCCTCTTGCAACCTTGCTGTAAAGCAAGAACCTACTGTAAAGCAAGAAAACTGTCCAGACTTGGTGGGTAATGGGAAGGTTTATATTATTAAAAACAGTGGGCCAACAAGTGTTCCTTGTCAATCTGAAGTTGATCAAGTAGGCAGGTGGCATAATTAAATCAGATTGAGCAATTATGCCTGAAATACCCACATCAAACAAAAAATGACTCAGAAGTTCCTTGGACTAATTCTGCCATTAACTGCAAAAAAAAGTAGCTAATTATCTTGTCATCCTTAACTCTTAATCAATAGTTTTACTTTGTGGACACATTCTCAAAACAAATATTTTACTTATAACATTACACAGTGTAAATATCATAGGGCTTTATAAATATTTGTTAGTAAAATTATTGAACACAATCCTCAGCATCAGTAAAATAATCCCACCACTTTCCCACAGTTACAGATGCTTTCTGTTATAAAGGCTGTTTTTATGTGTGTTCTTGAAGTGCAAAGCACGGTGCAGTGCTTACTGCCACCAGCTCCTGGCCACTGCAAATTACCCACCTTATGCAATAACCTCTTTCTAAGAAGCAGCAATAGCAGATGGAGGTGGTGAGAGCCAGGAGCTCTTAAGTTGGAAGCAGAAAAGGACATATGTGCAAGGCCTTGTTCATATTTTGTGATTCAATTTCTATACAACTCAGGAAGTGTCTCACTGTGAGACAGGTACAATACCCAGGTTTGCCGTGAAGCACTTGAAAACTGAAGTGATTTCAATCTCTAGACAGAAAGAAGGTGTGTGGAGCCACCAGGCTGTATTCTCACACTGACCTCTGGAAGGTGTCCTCTGCAAATGAAGGGTCTTGTGTGAGGACCCAAAAGAGAGAAAAGAGAAGAGAAGAGAAGAGAAGAGAAGAGAAGAGAAGAGAAGAGAAGAGAAGAGAAGAGAAATGAGGCTTCCCAATCTTGCAGAAACCTGAAGAGGTGAGGATATCCCCAGCTGCAGAAGCTGAATCTATGTCTCACATGCCAGTTGCTTTTTTGCGGATGTTTTGATCATCCTTTCTCACTCCTTCAGTGCTGGAACTGTTACAGGCTAATGTCTCCAACCTACCACAACTGCAAAGCAGTTGCAAAGAAGTGCCCCAGCATGCACAGTATTAAATAAAACCACTGATTTCTTCATTTTCACTGTAGAATAACCATTTCCTAGGGAATCAATAATTTGGCTGCCAATTGTTGCGTGTATGTATGATCTAAGCCGTAGCCTTTTGTGTTCTTTTAAAACATCAACATTCCTAAAGCTATCAGATGAGAATGTCCTTATGGTCAAGAATTTGGGAGGAATTAAATGTGTCTAGATTTGCTGGCTGCCTGTAGCTGTAGCGGAGGTGGCCTGAGCACGAGGAGCTGATGCCTGGCTGCTGGCCTCACTTCTGCCTGGCTTCCCTGGGCACAGCTGCTGTGGGACCTGAGAACTGGACTTGGAGAAGCTCCAAGAGTGGTGGGGAGGTTTGGGCAGGCACTCCCATACTGCTCTCTCTTTGTCGAAGTCTCTATGGTTCCTAGCATGAGTGCCAGTAAGGACCAATTAACCTGGCAAGCTGCAGGAAGGTGTTATGCCTGTCGTAACTGTTGCACATCTGCAGGATGATGCCCTGGAGATGTGCAATGCCAGCTGTGCTGAGAGCAGCTGGGCTGTCAGCAGTGGAGCTGGCAGGTGTGAGAACCCTGGGTGGGATGAGAGGTGGTGGGGGAGCCCCAGCCAGGCAGACAGGGACAGGGATGGTCCAGCCCAACTTGGTGTGTAAGGACACACGGGGCTGTGCATCTGGGATCCAGGAGCAGGTGTGTGCTCTGGGAGCTCCTTCAGCAGCAGTTGCTTGAAAACCGATCAAACCCATCTCGCTTCACCCTTGCCAAGACTCACATGCCAAGTCCTTACATTTCCCAGAGTCCCCCCATGGTACATCCCACTGCACCGGGGGGCAGCTGACTGCACTTACCCTCCAGTTTCGAGTCAGTGTGAGCAGCAAGTCCTGTGTATCAGCTGGAGAAGCTGGCTTTCACAGCTATCCTTTATCTTTGGTGTAGAATCATTGCGGGATCTTCCTCAGAAATGGCTGAGTTTTTATGATTCCTTTGTTTGATGTATGCAATTAATTAAAATCTCTGTGGGAAAAGCTCTTTTGAATGAAATGTCCTATATAAATATGTTATTAGCATTGACAAAAATGATTTTGAAACCCTGCTTATCTCCATCTTGGTTTTCCTACTTTGGTTTCTTTAGAAAAAGAGATAATAATAATGAATAATGTGATGATATCATCTTTTTCTATTACTTTAGTTTTCTAGATATGTCAGTATTATCTTTCTCAGCAGTCATCGCTGCACTGAATGGATATGAACTCATATTAGGAGGCTGCATTACAGCTTAAATCGTACATAGCAATCACCTTGAATTTTCTTGTCTGTCCTTCTAGCAAATTCTAATCCAGAAAACCATTAGAAATACCTTAGTACTCCTGATGTACATCACCTTTACAAACAATTCAAGTGTTGTTAAACTAAATTCATTCCAAGAAATAGTGTCCTGTCTTCTTGAAAGTGAAACCAAATCGTATCATTTTACTGTTTTCCAATTAAAGCTGGACAAACACTTGGTTTATGATTTGGAGACAGCCAGTAAAGAAACAATATGCATTACTCATCTTCTCTTCGCTTCTGAGACTAGTATCTGCTGGAAGCTGCTCATAAATATTCTATGTTATTCAATAAAGAAATGTCAATAGATGCATAGAGAAGGCAACTCTTGATAAACAATTATTTTTTGAAGACTTCTTAGAGAAGCTGTTACCAGTGGAAGAGAGCGGCCTCCCGTGTATTTGGCTTTGATACGAGTTTCTATAAGTTGATGTGTACACTAGTCCTAATTAGCATGGCTGCACATCAGCTCGAAGCTCTCTTGGTAGCTAGTATCAGCAGTGCTACAACTAGCTGTGTAATGGTGGTGGTCACTGTTGTACTACGCTATTGGAATTACAAAGATGTTGCAGCCTCTCAGTAAAAGACACTGCAGGTGAGAAGACCAGTTATTTGGGAACTTAAAGCAGTGGGGATAAAATCTATACAGAGCTTCAGGTGCAGTAACTGTTTATTGGAAACAGACTGAGCAAAAACAATTTTAAAATAAATACATTTTTAAAAAGCGATAGATTTAAAAAAAAATCTAGATATAGATCTCTGCACCACAGAAAGTGCCTGGTGAACGCTAAAACAAAGACCAAAGGGCACTGGAGAGAAACACCCTTGTAATCTTTTTGCCACTCTTCCTCTCACCTTATCTGCAGCCATTAGGACAGAGGGATGTGCTGTGGGGCACCCCATCAGCTTTGCCCACCTGCACTGCCCAGCAGCAGCTGGCTGCTTGTTTTTCTTCTTCAGTTACGTCTCTTAGCTTTTCTTTGAATCTGTAAGTCCTGTCATTTATCTTTCATTGCTCACTAGAGGGAGGTAACAGGAATAAAACTCTGTTCCAACAGTGATAAAAGCACAAGAGGTAGAGATGACATCCTCCATCTCCTTTCAAATCAACAAAAGTCAGTCTGAGAGAATGCCGTGTGCGTGACAGTGTGGATTAAATGGGTGTGTTGAGCCAATGTAGGCAGCAAAGGTGATGCCAGGGTGGTTTGCTTCATCCTCCTGGCAAGCCAGCAGCAAAAGATTTGAAGGAGAAAATGACTGTCAGCAACGATTCATATACATTTCTATCCAGAACATCTATCTCTCAGTGGGAGAGGAAGCAGTGACAAATTGTTCAAGATCATGAGTATCCAAAAGATCCCAACCCTGCAAGCTGTGTATCAGAATCTCCTGTAAGCTCTGGGAGCATTTTGGAGGCACCAGCTCTCCCACGGTCCCAGAACTTCATTTTTGAAAGGTGAGTTTACAACTGGGCAAGTTGATGATGGCAGCTTTAGCAGAACATGCTGGTTTGCTTTTTCACACCATGGAGAATTCAAATAATCTCCACAGCATTCTAAGCCCCTTGGGAGGACCCATCTCTTGCCTGAGGACTGTTCTAGGCCATGAGACAATGCAGACCAAGAGTTAAAGAGTGACCACTCTGGCTCTAGACAGCACTCTGAGCACAAAAATCTCAACCTCTCCTAAACATAGCTTTTTCATGAAGAGAAGTTTAACCTACAGAAATCAAAGCGACTGTAGTCTCTGGTGGTTCAGATCATTAGACTGAAGTTTCTTCTCAAGAAAGGCATTTTTCCCTACACTCAAAAGATGAAATGACTACATTACCCAATGTCATAGTCTATTTATACTTTAATTTTTCTTCTTCTTCTACCTTATAAAGGTTTTTCCTGACCACTGCTCTGGAGGTGAGGTGTCTGGGAGCAGCCTATATGATGACTAGAGCACAGAAAGAGTCAGAGTTCACATCCTTTTAGTCAAGGAGACATCTGACATGAAGTCTCCCCATGTTAGCTTGGGATGCTTACTACCTGAGCATTGCAAACACCACCACGAACGGTTTTGTGAATCTAGGCTGTCATTTAGGCTTCATCATCTAGCCTTGAGAGGTGGGCCCATCCCAACCTCATGAAGCTCAACAAGGCCAAGTGCAAGGTCCTGCACCTGGGTCAAGGCAATCCCAAGCACAAATGCAGGCTGGGCAGAGTATGGACTGAGAGCTGTCCTGAGGAGAAAGACTTGGGGTTGCTGGTTGATGAAAAGCTCAACATGAGCCAACAATAAGCGAGTGCAGCCCAGAAAGCCAACCCTATCCTGGACTCCATCAGAAGAAGTGTGGCCAGCAGGTCAAGGGAGGTGATTTTGCCTCTCTACTCTGCTCTTGTGAGATCCCACCTAGAGTAATGTGTCCAGCTCTGGAGTCCCCAGCACAAGACAGACATGGACCTGTTGGAGAGGGTCCAGAGGAGGTCTACAAGGATAATCAGAGGGCTGGAATACCTCTCCTACGAAGACAGGCTGAGAGAATTGGGCTTGTTCAGCCTGGAGAAGAGAAGGCTCAGGGGAGACCTTATTGCAGCCTTCCAGTATCTGAAGGAGGCCTACAAGAAGTATGGGGAGGGACTTTTCACAAAGGCCTGTAGTGATAGGATGAGGGGTAATGGGTTCAAACTGGAAGAGGATAGATTTAGATTGGAAATTAGGAGGAAATTTTTCCCTCTGAGGGTGGTGAGACACTGGCACAGGTTGCCCAGGAAGGCTGTGGATGCTCCATCCCTGGAGGTGTTCTAGGCCAGATTGGATGGGGCTTTGAGCAACCAACTGGTCAAGTGGGAGGTGTCCCTGCCATGGCAGAGGGGTTGGAACTAGATAATCTCTGAGGTCCTTTCCAACCGAAACCATTCTATGATTCTATGATTTCCCATCCTTTTCCATTATCCTAGAACAAGCCCTCAGACAAAACATTTCCTTTGTTACATAATAAAATAAATGCAACCCCCCGAAAATATTTATTTTTTCCCTTCTTCTTGGGTTTTTGGTAGGATTTTTTTGGTTAACCCACAAGAGAAGAAAGGATATTGGCACAATCCTGATCTATACCACCAGGCAGCATATTCAAACCTTGGGGTTTATTACCATGAGAATGGAGGACTAGAGCTCACTAGTAGCCCCCTCCAAGTAGCAGGGCTCCCGCTCAGTGGGACTCTTTGGCAACACATTTAGCTGGATGCCACCTGTATCAGTTAATATGGATCTTGCTACAGAGGGTGGGTTTTTTCCCCTGAAAAAGTCATGCTTTTTCCATACTCAGAGTGTATGCACACTCTTCTCCACATCATTTCAAAATACACTCTGTTCAAAACCACGGTCAAAACTATAAAGAAACAAAATTATTTTTCCTTAAACATAGGCTATCTTATTTTTCTTATGATATTACTTTGAGGTGTTTTTCTACAGATAATGCTGTACAATATAAGTTGGCGGTATTATTGAAAAGCCAAGCGCAGAGGAAAAAAAATATGAGGTTTATCTCATTATCTTTAGGAGCCTCCAGATAAAATTGTAAATGGGTGTATTCATAAAGCTTTCCAGCTCTCGCCACCCAGTACTAATTAAAACTTTGTATAAATTCACACATCTTGTTACCAGCACAGAGAAAGTATGGGAAAATAAAAAGTGTGAGCTTTTCTGACATGCACGTGACCTTTTAGTTTTACATATTCTTTTCTATCTTCGTTTTGAACATGAATTTTGCAGGGGAAATCAATGCTGTTATATTAAGAGAGATCTTTTATATGTTTGTGTATATATATATACACATACACATTTATATGTGAGTGTATTACTGTACTAGCCCTAGCAGCATCTGCACCTGGAACATAAAATTCACACATGAGGCTTGTGGAGAGGTATCTCCATAAGAATGGGCATGTGAGCAAACCCAGACTTGTCGGCGCCAGTAAGGATGGCTACAGGGAATACATAAACAAGGACACACAAGGACGGTTACAGGGAAGATGTAAACAAGGACACACGGGGACAGCCACGTGCGGCACGTGACACGGGAGTGAAGCAGCAAGAAAATGGAGGCAGAAGGTGGAACCAAGGGAGGCGCCTTGAGAGCAGTACCTGGCCAATCAAGAGTTGTTGCTTAGCGCCTGGCAGAGTTGGTTACCAATCAGAGTTGTGCTTCCAGCGCGCGGTTAGCGCTGGTGGGTATATAATGAGTGAGCTTCGGGCAATAAACGGCAATGCTTGGATTATATTAGTCCGTGTACGCGTTGTCCATTGATCTCCCGCCGCAGAGGCTGAGCTAATACAGACACGCAGAGACATTTAGCCTCCTCGGAGAGCCTTGCAATACAATTTAAAATAAGTTTTAAGTATGAGGAATAACAATCATTGGTAAGAAAGAAGGGAGAGGACAGGGTATCTCAGCACTGTGATACACAAGCCATTGTAGACTTAGCTTTAAACCCTTCTTTTCATAGAATCACAGAATGGTTTGGGTTGGAAGGGACCTCGAAGATCATCTGGGTCTCTTTAGCCTGGAGAAAGGGAGACTGAGGGGTGACCTCATTAAAGTGTATAAATATGTAAAGGGTGAGTGTCAGGAGGATGGAGCCAGGCTCTTCTCAGTGACATCCAATGTTAGGACAAGGGGCAACAGGTGCAAGGTGGAACATAGGAGGTTTCAGGTAAACTTAAGGAAAAACTTTTTCATGGTGAGGGTGACAGAGCACTGGAACAGCTTGCCCAGAGAGGTTGTCGATTCTTCTTCTCTGGAGACATTCAAAACCTGCCTGGACATGTTCCTCTCTGACCTGATCTGGGTGATCCTGCTCTAGCAGGGGGATTGGACTAGACAATCTTTCAAGGTCCCTTCCAACCCTTAACATTCTGTGATTCTGTGATCTAGTTCCAACCCCCCTGCCATGGCAGTGACACCTCCCACTAGACCAGGTTGCTTGAAGCCCCTTTTAATTTCCTATGCATGGAGCATCTGGCTGGGTGGGTATTTCTGGCTGCCTCTAACATCAGAGAAAAGCAGGAGCCTGCTCTGCTGGGAGCTGCATGGATAGATTTGTTCAGTGGGACATTTCTCCCCCCTCAAGGCCATGTAGTATTTCCAAAGTGGCCCCAAAAAAGCTTATTTTCCTGAAAGCCAGGCTGCCTTCTTAACTCAGGGCAGCATTGGGGTGTAATGGTTTCCTCATTATTTGAGGTGTCTCTCTCCCCTATCAGTCAGAGTCGTCTCTGAGTCAGGGAGCCGATGTGCTTTGCTCTGCAAAACCTTCATAGAATCATAGAATGGTTTGGGTTAGAAGGGACCTCCAAAGGTCGTCTAACCCAAACCCTCTACTATAAGCAGAGATGTCTCTAACTAGGTCAGGTTGCTCAGAGCCCCATCAAGTCTGACCTTGAATGTCTCCAGGGATGGGGCCTCTACCACCTCTCTGGGCAACCTGTTCCAGTGATCCATCACTCTCATTTTAAAGAACTTTTTTCTAATATCCAACCTAAATCTACCCTTTTCTAGCTAAAACCATTACCCCTTGTCCTGTCACTACAAACCCTCATGAATAGTTCTTTCCCTGCCTTCTTATAGGCCCCTTTCAGGTATTGGAAGGTCACAATAAGGTCCCCCCGGAGCCTTGTCTTTTGCAGGCTGAACAGGCCCAATTCTCTCAGCCTGTCTCCATAGGAGAGGAGTTCCAGCCCTCTAATCATCTTTGTAGCTCTCCTCTGGACATGTTCCAACAGGTCCACATCCTTCTTGTGCCGGGGGCTCCAAAGCTGGAGCAAAGCTGAGGCCTGAGTGAGTCCATTCACAGTTCCTGAGGTTATCATTCCCTTCCCATGGCTACTAACTGTAAATCACTCTTTGGACTGCCAGTAAATGATACATGAGAGCAATGCCCATATAGCTCCCCCAAAAGCCAGATGTTGCAGCTGAACAGTGCTTCCCCAACTCATTATCACCCCATTATTTCCCTTCCTGATAACGCTGATGTGGTCCAGTAAACATGCTCTTCATGTCTGTGTCTTTACAAGCTGATGTTTCTTAGTTAAAGTAAGAGAACATAACCTCCCTGGGAGGGGACTTGCTGTTTACACCCAAATAGATACTCCAGGCTTATACAGCTCAGTGATTCCTAATCCACTGCTACAATCTGCTGCACAACGGGCTAGAAAGGCCAGTTCTCTCCACTCCCAGCTCCCAGCTCTGCCATAAGCAGCACTCAGGGAGAGCACCACTCACAACACTCTGTAGAGCAGGACACTGTTGGTGGGTGAACAGAGTACTGGCCCTTAGCATGACAACCCAGCTCTGCAGACAGGGCAGGAGAGCTGCAGCCATCTGCTTCCTTCACAAGGGACCCTGTTGCTGCTATTTCTGCCCTTAGATTTCATTTTAGTTTAGGATGCTGCTAGAGGAAGATTTCCATTTTTCCAGGTGGAAGGCAGAAGTGAAGAGACAAGTGAAGCTGTCCCGGCTCCCTCCCACTCCAAAGCAGTTGCTGTCCAGCTATCTGCACTTGTGAAGAGCAAGGTGATGTTCTCATTACAGTAAGTGTGAATCCCTTGGGAACATCCCAGCCTTCAAGAAGCTCAATTTGTTATTTGACCTGTTTTCTTCAGAGAGGCCACTGGAAAGGATTGACAGACAGTGCTCACACTGACACATCAGGCAGAATCATGGGAATACGTCATTATGAATCTCTCTGTATTAACTCACCTACAGCTCTACAGAGAATACAGCTTGTAAAAAAAAAAAGTTCTTAAAATGTTATCTGAGGTACCGCATAGCAAATAAATTAATAATTAGTAATGCACTAATAATGAGTGAATTTTAGAGTTTCATAGAGTTCTGTGCTGAACTTAGATGAAAGGTTGTTTCAGGTGGCTATAGGGACTACAGATATAGATATATTCTTATATAGAGAATTATATAGAGAATCGTTTCAGTTGGAAGAGACCTTTAAGATCATCAAGTCCAACCATTAACCCAGCACTGCCAGGTCACCACTAAACCATGTCCTAAGCACCACATCTATAATGGACATATGTGTTTGATTTCTCACTCCCTTGGATTCTGTATAATCACATGCACATGGAAAAAAATCTGGAAAGCTCTGTCAGATCAGACTGGTAGCAATATACAGTTTGGACAGTTGCAGATAACCAGATGGGTGGAGAATCAGACCCTCTTCTGTGAAGACAGTGGCATAAGACCAGGCTCCAAAGCTTAACGGACAGTAGAAGACAGGAATATGTAGCAATTCATTAAGTAATAGTGCATTTATTCCATGGAGCACTCTCTATAGTGGCTTCTGAATATGCCATTTTAGCAGTCATTTTTATTACCAAGTCTCAGCAGATTATGCAAAAATCTGAATTGTGACTTGGCAGTCACAACATTAGTCTGCTGCACATTTAAGCAGACTGTTGAAAGAGAATTTTTTAACAGCAAAAATCCAAGCACCTGGCAAACAGAATGTTTCACAAGGAAATTGGTTTATTTCATTTGACAGTTTTATTAAACTTTAATCACCCTCTCAATGCAAGCATTGTCTTTTAGCCGCTGTTCCTATGGCCTAAACAGGGGACTTTTAAAGGGATGAATATTTATTTTTCTGATTCTCAAGCACAGTGCAGTTCTGCTGTCTTTCATTATTAACTGTAAACCAGAGA
Source organism: Brachypteracias leptosomus (assembly GCA_013401335.1). Lineage (NCBI taxonomy): Eukaryota > Metazoa > Chordata > Aves > Coraciiformes > Brachypteraciidae > Brachypteracias > Brachypteracias leptosomus. Next base: position 15,954 of record VYZX01030251.1, read on the forward strand.
CAGAAATTGGTGAGATAAAATGAGGCAATAAAACAAAATTAAAGCGCTGTCAACACTAGATTTGTGAGGAATTTAATGAGCTTTGCAATAAAGGGTGCTGATTATAGGTAATATTTCACAATGCAATTCATCACTCAACAAAATAATATACTTTTAGGAGACAACAGTAACTGTTCTGAGACAAGGGAAGTACTTACAGACAAGATTGATGGACACTGCGAGCAGGTGCCGTTGCCGCTATGCCGCAATTAAAGGCTATGTGCATTGTACAAGGTTAAAGACATCTCTTACCCAGCATTTGCTTTACAGAAAGCTTATACAACAGTAACAGAGCACCCAGCTCAGCTTTGTCTTCTGCAAGCCACTCCTATGGTTCGATGCAGAACCCACGTTTCTCCCATTTCCTTCTGATCTCCACATCTTCTCCATGCTTACGGAATGCAGCAGCTGAGGCATGTTATGAGTCAGTAGCTGATAAGGTGTGTGATAAGGCTGCTGCCTTGTCTGGCTACTGTGGATCCTCCAGCCTGTTGGCCAAACACCCATTAGCAGCCAGGTCTCATGGGGACAGCCTTTATGACAAGCACTATACAATGTTTAAATTTCTGGCTCAGGGAGCATAATGAGACACTTTAATTGGTCTGACATTACCTCTAGTACCTGGGAAACTTGCCCTCCAGTTGTTTCCTAGGAAAGTGAAAAACCTGAATAATTTACTCAAGAACTTAAAAGCAGACTTTCCCTCTGGGTCAGGTCTTTAATTTACCTTCAGTGTTTTTTTCTCAGATATAAACCTAGTTGTTTCCATAGATTGCTTTCTCTTCACACTTGTGCAGATGAGAAAATTAGGTCAGCCAGATCTGGAAGGTGTCATCCTCTACTTATTTGCATTTACTTAGGTAGTTGCTAAACCTGTACAAACAAGAGAGGAATGAGGATCTATCAGCACAATGACTCACATGTGGTGGCGTGCATAAGTAATATCAAAAGTGTCTTGTCTGATGGGGAATCTGCTTGGAAACTGATCCTGTGTGTCCACAAAGAGCTGTGCAGAAATGTCAGTAGAATAACAAAGCAGTTGGCTTCTGTGTGGACACAGGTACTTAGATGTCCAAAAGCTGGAAAGCAGTTCAATTGCATGTGTACCTTTATGCTACTTGTTATTTTTGGCCGCCATCACACATGAAATATTGTCTGGCTTTCTTGTTAGCAGAGGTTGAGAAGTTTACATCAAAGCTAATCAAAACAGCAGTTTTAAAGCTGAAAGCTATGATATGTCAGTACAAGCCCTGGAAATCCTTATTGAGCCGGGTAGTCTGACTCACACAACTGCTTCCTCCTTAACAGAGCCCTCTTCAGCTGGAGAAGGAGTACTGAACAGTCTGAAAAAACCTGATCACATATTACCTGGAGCTGGCTGTAAGATTCAATACATTAGTATTTCTGAAGCTAAGAAAGCAATCTTTATGTGAACAAAGATTTCAATTGGCACCCCAATCAATAGCATTCATATTCCTCAAATATGTAGTTGTTGCTTTATTTTAACCACATTTTGCCACAGATCCATGTGATATCAAGACATCAGGTCATCAAGAATGTAGGCCTGAGCCTATGGACTATCATGTGAGGCTATGACGAATGTTCTGGGTAATCTAATATGGACAGGGGAAAAGAAGTAAACCCACAGTTAGCTGTGACCATTATCAATGCTTTACACCTTACAGTATACACAGCTCTGGACTCAGCATTGACATTGAGTTACTTAGTACTAAGTGATCCAGGGCAAGCCAGGGAGCAATAAATCTGTGGCATTTTCTGATATCCTTGTAAATGTCAGCCAAGGCACGTATAGTATCATTTTCCTTTTTAATGCATTCCAAATCACTTCTGGATTGAGATCTATAAAAGTGATTTTCATTCCTTTCTGGAGTGCACTGGAAGGTGCTACCGAGGCTGTGAAAAAGGCTCATTAGCTCTTTAATAAAGTCCCGACCCAATAAATGCTGGGTTGAATGGAAAACCTCATTTTGTCTCCAGTCATGGTTAAAGGAAGATTTAAATGAAGATTTAAATCTCTTGGGATTCATTACAAAACCCAAAATGATGTAGTTCAACACCTGGTAGCCTGAAAGTTGACTCTGATCAATAGTTTTTGGACCATCATTTCGCTTTCAATATTCATAGTGTGCGGAAATGATCTTCTATTTGGTCTTTCTCTTATTTCATAGGGATGAGATCCAATCTCAGTGCCCACCACCGCACATACAACACAGGACACCTTCATCCCTGTGTCCTGTGTCTCAGGACTGAGAGGGGAACCACCCACCAGCAGCCACTTTCCTTGGTAACTTCCTATTCTTAGACCACATTATTCAGGGAGTTATGTCACTTGTTTCAGCCTGTTCTTATTGACTGGGTAAATAACTCTGTTGATTACAGCAGTTACAGTTCTCCCCATGGTTATGTTTGTCAACAAGCTGCTCACCCTTCTTTAACTGCACTGTTAATTAGGAGGTCTATGTTTCCCTTTGTCTCAAAAGCAACTAAGGTCCCTGCCACTGGAATGTCTTCTCTTCTCTTCTCCTAGGGTGAAGGACCAGTGACTTTTCTTTTTCTGTGGCTGAGCATATCTTCACTGCACTTTTTTAATGGCAGTAAACAAAAATAAAGAATTCTTAATTGTGCTCCCAGCACATCCCTTACATTTCTCATAGCGATGCAATAGCTTTGGGTAGCTAAATGTCTAAAAGAAGTCAGTATTGTATTCGTAACAAGCAACCTCACTTCATTATCTAATCAAGTGTTAGAGAAAAAACTCTGCCAAATATTTGGTGGTGTTAAAATCCAGGGACACTGGACTTTCTTGGAACACATGGGAAGCCATTAGTGCCCTTTTCCTAGGTTTTAGAAGAAAGCAGCAAAAGTCTTTTACCTGTAACATGTATAAAGAGCATGAAAAGCTTGAAAGGACTCCAGCTGAAGCCAAAGACAAAACTAGACATGTCAATATAAGTATAATGATCATATAAGAAATGAGCCCAAAGCATCCACAAATGGGAGACCAGTATTATTTCTAAATACAGAGTATAGATTACTTATGGCCATCAGATATTACAGACTAAAAGTTTAGTTTTAGACTTTGAAAAAAATTAGATACTAATATGCTTCCAGATACAAAATATTCACAAGAGATTGTGCTCGTCTCATATAACTTGTTGAGATAGTCTCTGTCTATAGCCAAAGGAGGGAGAAAGGCACCTTCTGAGGCTGACTCAGTCTTTGAGCCCCAGTTTGAAATGAGATGTGCCCTTATCTTGAAAGAGAACATAAAATTCAAATTTATCTTCAAGAGAAGATAAATTTTCAAGCAAGATATACTCCCCTTTCTATATCTGGGCTACAAGAAAATTTTCTCTGATTTTATATGCTACTGATCACTACCATAAACAGAAACCTGGAATATAATGAGGACACAGCACTTTCTGTATTCACACAATGTACACATGAAAGGAATTTTGTTTTTTCTGAATAATAAAGTGTTGATCCTTGCCTTAGGTAGGCTGTTCTACAGATGAACCACATGTCTGCTGGGAAGACTGTCAGATACCTATTAATGTATTCTTATTCTTGTGTATTCTTGTAAGAGCTTTACATTAAAACCTTTCTGAAAGAAGTCAAATTTATGTAGCTATTGAATGAAAAATATATTTATTGGTTCTGAAGAAACATACTATTCCCTACTATGAAGTGCCCTGTTCAACTTGCAAATCCTTTACCACTTTTCTATATCACATTTCCATGTAGTTTGATTTGAAGGAATCCAACTGTTTTCAAGTTTTGAGATTCCTTTGTGTGCCAAGAAACTACACAGACAGGTTCATTACAATGCATTAGGACAGAATTCATAAGATGAGTTTAAAAACTTAAGCCTGGGAAAGGGTGATATCACATGCCATATCAATGCAGCCTTCAGCACCTATTGTGGAGATATAGGGAAGAGCAACTCAATCACATTCAAAGTATCGATTAGAAAAAGTGACGGGGAGGTGGACTGAAAACTGGCTGAAATGCCAGGCTGAATGGACTGTAGAGAGAGGCACAAAGTCCAGATGGAGGGAAGTCACTACCAGTGTACACCAGCGATCAGTACCAGGGCCAATCCTGTTTAACATCTTCATTACTAACCTGGATGATGGGAGAGAGTACACCCATAGCAAGTTTGTACAATACAAAACTGGAAGGAGTGACTTGACACACCACGTGGGTGTGCTGCCCTTCAGAGGGACCTCAGCAAGCTGGAGAAATGGGCTGACAAGAAACAGTAAGGAGAAATGCCAAATCCTGCACCTGGGGAGGAACAAGTCCTGGCATCAGGGGCTGACCAGCTGGAAAGCAGCTTGGCTTGTTGTCCTAGTAGACAACAAGATGACCAGAAGCCAGCAATGCACTTTTCCTGCAAAGGTGGCCAATGGCTTCCTAGGCTTCGTTAGGAAGAACATTGCCAGCAGGTTGAGGGAGGTGATCCATACTCTCCACTCTGTACTGATGAGGACAGACCTGGTCCAGTTCTGGGCTCCTCAGCACAAGATACAGGTTTACTGGGGTGAATTTACAGGACCATGAAAATGATTAAGGGACTGGAGAATCTGACAAGATGAGGAAAGGCTGAGAGAGCTGGGTCTGTTCAGCCTGGAGAAGACTCAGAGGGATCACAGCAATATGTATGAATATATGATGGGACAGAATGAAGAAGAGGGAGGCAGGCTCTTCTCAGTGGTTCCCAGTGACAGGACAAAAGGCACAAACTGAAACACATGAAATTCCATCTTAACACAAGAAAACATTCTTACTGTGAGAGTGGTCAAACACTGAAACACATTGCCAAGAGGATTTGTAGAATCTCAATTAAAGAGATTCAAACCCAACCGGGCAAGGCACTGGACAACCTGCTGTAGCTGATCCTGCTTGAGCAAGGGAGCTGGACTAGATGACCTCAAGAGCTCCCACCCAACCTAAAAGATTTTGTGACTTTGCGATTTGTGATCCTTGAAAGTCCTGATATTGCTAATAGCTTACTTTGACTGAATAGCTGTTTGCTCTGTCTTTGTAAAAAGTTTCCAGAAGCTTGGTTTAAACTAGTCTAAACACATCTGTTGGGGTTTTTTTTCCCCACAAAATTGTATTACTTAAACAAAAATTCCTATAAATATAAATTCATATATATTTCATTTTGGAATATTTTATTTTCAGAAAACTTTGAAACTCTTTCGTATCTTACTTCATGCATTTTTATTTATTTTTTTTAAGTGTTCCATGATAGATCAGCAATGGCTGTACTACAGCATAGATGGAATATTTAATTCTCAAAAGTAGTAAAAAGCAGTTAATACATTTTACTGATTGAAACGGCTAATTTATTTAATATATCAGGTTGTTTCATTTCAGTGCACAGGCAATCTAGAGAAGGTATTCTATCCAACCACAAAGTAGTAATTTATCTTAATGATTCTAAAGTGAAATTAAAATAACAATAATATTTTCTCTATGTATATGCAGTATGTTTGTTTGTGGTGGTACACATTACATATTACAATAAGTACTTTAATAAAGAAATCAACATTAAAAATATCTGAAATTACACTCTCAGATTTTAAAAAATAAGTTTTTCATATTGATTTTTACGTGAAAATCCCATTTCATGGGAAACTAAACTGTGTCTTCAGGCAGGGAGACATTTCAAAACTCATCATTTCCAGCAAATTAGGAATTCTATTCCAACTTTCTCAGTTTCTCCAGACTATGAGTGTTTTACTAATCTGTTTCACAAGCAGCAATTGAGAAAAAGCATCACATAAAAAGAGGAGGATCTGATCCCCTGGATGTAAACCACCCACAGTTGAATGAGAGTTTCTGTGTCATGCCAATAAATGTGAGAGAAGAATTAGATGTGGAGGTAATCAGTTGGTTATTTAGGTATTAATTAACCTTTCCAAGACTTCAGTACATCACTGTGTCACAGGATACAGCAGAGGAGAAGTCTTTCTGGGCATTTAGAGAAGCGTGGCCGGCAGGTCGAGGGAGGTGATTCTCCCCCTCTACTCCACCCTCGTGAGATCCCACCTGGAGTACTGCGTCCAGTTCTGGAGCCCCTATTACAAGAAAGATATGAACTTGCTGGAATGTGTCCAGAGAAGGGCCACGAGAATGATCAGAGGACTGGAGCACCTCTCCTATGAGGATAGACTGAGAGAGTTGGGGTTGTTCAGTCTGGAGAAGAGAAGGCTCCGAGGGGACCTTATTGTGGCCTTCCAGTATCTCAAGGGGGCCTACAAGAAAGCTGGGGAGGGACTTTTTAGGATGTCAGGTAGTGGTAGGACTAGGAGGAATGGCTGAAAACTAGAGGTGGGTAGATTCAGATTAGACGTTAGGAAGAAGTTCTTCACCATGAAGGTGGGGGGACACTGGAACAGGTTATCCAGAGAGGTGGTGGAAGCCCCATCCCTGGAAATTTTTAAGGCCAGGCTGGATGGGTCTCTGAGTGACCTGATCTAGTGGGAGTTGTCCCTGCCCATGGCAGGGGGGTCGGAACGAGATGATCTTTAAGGTCCCTTCCAATCCTGACGATTCTATGATTTCCAGCCAGGTGCTGAGCAGCCCCAGTTTCCCCAGAGGGGACTGTTCCACACCTTAAAGATGCTCAGCGGCATCCGGGACTGGGTCCACATTGCCTCTGGTGAAAGAGCATGTTCTGGGACTGCTAAATAACCACACTGGCACCGTGTCCTGGGGAGGGACCCCAAAGAAGGGCAATGGCCACTGGGTGCTTGAGCGGGGCTGCAGCACAGAGGAGCTGGCCCTCCCTACTGGGGCTGACCTCCCAGGATAGACACGGGGTCATTTGCAGGCAGAAACATGATTATCATGTTCTGAAAGGGATACTGAGATTAAATGGACAACAAGGATACAGTAATTATAGGCAAAGGGGAAAGCAGTGACATTTACCTCCTGTTTTGGTATATCTGGCTCCAAAGGCTTCCTTATTTGTCCTAAAACAGTGGGATGGGATCCCACGTCTCTGTCACCCTAGTGCTGAGATCAATGCAAGAATCAGGTATAAAGCTGTCAGCAGTGCACAACTATGCTGAAAAAGGGCTACCAGGAAGATTCTTAGTGGTCTTAAAGGGTATCATGTATTGCTGTCCAAAAATAAGATCTGAAACCTTAAAAAGATGATAAAAAGGTAAAAGCTCTCTACTCTCTTGGTACTAAGCAAGTATAAAAATGAAAAGAAGAAATTCTGAAAACATATGCTAGACATTAAAGGGAAATTTAAATTCCGTAAATGAAACAGAGTTCTGTCAGTACTGTCTCTGGTAGTTTATTCTATTTCAAGAAAAGAGAATTTATTTCTCTCTATCTTATCAGTGCTGCAGAAGTAGTCTGTTAAGATAGACATAAAATTAAATTCTTCTTTTCTGGCTAACAAATGAATAATTAAAGGTCTAGGCTGTTTTACAGATAAGGACTCTTCTAAAATGGCTATAGTTCCTTCACCTCTCAGATGCCTCTCTCTTTTCAGGAGGGTATCAGAGACAGAGGTTTTCACAGCTTCAGAGACAACCCCTACGAATGCTTATTAACTGCCTGAGAATAGGACATGGTTGGCTTCTGGAGTAGAAAGTAGGGAATGATGGAAGCAGGGAGAAGGCAGCATCTGGAGGACAGAAGAATGGGACACCAATCTCTTGACTTTCCAGACTGAAAAGGGAGGAAAGAGTTTGCAATTCTCTTGTTGTGTTTTCTGAGGAAAGAGCTGCTTCCAGTATAGGTAAATATAAACATGCAGGTGAAAGCTTATGGAGTTCTCTAGTGAGTGATGCCATACCCCAAATATAGCTCTACAGGAACTTATTTTCAGATAAGAGCTGTTTCAGTCTTAGAGGCCAAAAAGTCTGTTAGATAATCTCATTGAGCTTTCTGTCTATTAGCATACTATACTTTCCCCCCCCCTTCCTTTTTTTCCAGGATACACTCTGGTAGCATGTATATTGTATCTTAACTAAAAGCATACTGAAAATATTGAAAAGCATCCTGGTTTCCCCTGGGAATTGCTGTAAAGGGTAATCAATCTCATTGTTACAAACATTTGCTTTATGTCTAATTGGAATGTGATTGTTTTCAGGTACCTATCACTGAATCTTATTATCTCAGTGTCTGCTAGAGTAAATGGGTTTTTCAGGATTGACGTCTTCTTCCCGTGGGAGTCCTGATGCAATCCTGTCGTCTTTCACTCTTCTGCTTAGTTAGATGTTGAGATATTTAAATCTCTTCCTGTAAGGCTTTTTTTTTTCATAAACCCCTCCACGTCATTTTTATATGGAGACACTGGTTTTCCCTATTAAAATCATCATTTACATTTACTCATTATAGTGTTCTTATTCCTCACCACATTAAATCTGGAATTCAAACTCCATGATCTCAAAGCTTCTCAGCTGTCCAAGATATAGCCAAGATGAATGTTAGCAAGCCAAAGAGCACAGATAACTACATGAACAGAACTTTAAAAATTTTAAACAATGTAAAATAGATATGCTGCATTTTCCAGACCTCTATTTTCCCCTTCTAATTACCTGTCTCCACTGCTTATATACAGATTTGCTTCCTGTTTAGTAATTGGATTATGCTGTTGTTTTCATTTCTTTTATTCACACTATTAGGATTTCTTTTATTCACAACAGACTTCTAATATCTCTCCCTCCTACAAGGTCATTTTTTCCAGCTTTGCATTGCATTTTCATGAGAGGTATACACTTGCAATTACAGGTGCTCTATAAATCATCATCACTGTGAATCACAGACATAAATAAACAAGGTTGATGAAAGACCTTTTACTGCTATCAGTTATAACATAAAATGGGTTACACAGACAAGCTGCGACCTGTGAGATCAGATTGGTATCTAGAGTTTTAATCTCTGTTCTTGGCTGCAGTAGAGAAAAATGGCTATCATTTATCACTAGCAAAGCATGCAGTAAGCAATAAGAATGTGTGAGCTCAACTACATTAAACAGTAGCTGCTGTGCATGTACATAAGCAGCACTGTACCATACATCTACTACAAACATTTATTAGCAATATGCTGTAATTATGAACACAGATTCACTACAGACAACTTGCAGCAGAATTCAGATAATTTCAATGAGAAAGTGTAATTGCAATGAGCAAGCATCATTAACTAATCTACTTAGATAATCAAGGGCCAAATAAAATCACATTGTGGAGAAACCACACAGTCTTCCAATTAAAACACATAAACCAAAGAAAAAACAAAACTCTTCAAGTAATGGAAGAGTTTGGCTACTTCTGTATTTTCAATACACTTTCCTGGCCATAAAGCTAATAATTGTAGTATATAGTTTGTGATGAATAGTGCAAGCAGCCATTTATTTGTATTTTTCTTTAGTTTGAAGACAGCAAGGCTGCAGTGCTCCAGGCACGATCAGTACAGTACAGCCTATTTGCTTCACAGGTCACGACATCTGCACTAATGGCCTATTGTCAAAGTAGCTCATCTATCAGTTTTGATGTATCTTATCTCTGACTCCTAAGGGAAATAGGGGAAGGAGTGCCAGGGACTTGAAATCACGAAGCAATGGCTCTGTTAAGCCATCCTCTGTCTAAGCACCTATCTCTCATAGAATCACAGAATGTATTGGGTTGGAAGAGACCTCTAAAGGTCATCTAGTCCAACCACCCTACAATAAGCAGGGACATCTCTAACTAGGTCAGGTTGTTCAGAGCCCTATCAAGCCTGTCCTTGAATGTCTCCAAGGATGGGGCCTCCATCACCTCTCTGGGCAACCTGTTCCAGAGCTCGATGCAGTACTTCAGGTGGTGTCTCACAAGAGCACAGTAGAGGGCCAGAATCACCTCCCTTGACCTGCTGGCCACAATTCTTTTGATGCAGCCCAGGACAGGATTGACTTTCTGGGCTGCACTGGCACATTGCTGGCTCATGTTGACCCAGGTAATTATAGGCCAGTCAGCCTCACCTCCATCCCTGGAAAGGTGATGGAACAACTTGTCCTTGGCACTGTCTCTAGGCATATCAAGGATAAGAGGGTCATTAGGGACAGTCAACATGGCTTCACCAAGGGGAAGCCATGCTTGACCAACCTGATAGACTTTTATGAGGACATAACCAGGTGGATAGATGATGGCAGAGCAGTGAATGTGGTCTACCTTGACTCCAGTAAAGCTTTTGATACAGTTTCCCATAGTATCCTCACAGATAAACTGAGGAAGTGTGGTCTGGATGATCGGGTAGTGAGGTGGATTGTGAACTGGCTGCAGGATAGAAGCCAGAAAGTAGTTGTCAATGGGGCAGAGTCTAGTTGGAGACCTGTATCTAGTGGAGTCCCCCAAGGGTCGNAGTGTCAGGAGGACGGAGACAGGCTCTTCTCGGTGACATCCAATGATAGGACAAGGGGCAATGTGTGTAAGCTGGAACATAGGAGGTTCCACCTAAATATGAGAAGAAACTTCTTCACAGTGAGTGTGACAGAACACTGGAACAGGCTGCCCAGGGAGGCTGTGGAGTCTCCTTCTCTGGACACGTTTAAAGACCACCTGGAAGCGTTCCTGTGCAACTTGGTCTAGGTGATCCTGCTCCGGCGGGGCGATTGGATTAGATGATCTTTCGAGGTCCCTTCCAATCCCTAACATTCCATGATTCCGTAATTCCGTGATTTTCATCAACCAGCATCCCCAAGTCTTTCTCCTCAGGGCTACTCTCAATCCACTCGTTGCCCAACCCATATTTGTGCCTGGGATTGCCCTAACCCAGGTGCAGGACCTAGCACTTGGCCCTGTTGAACTTCATGAGGTTGGCATTGGCCCATCTCTCAAGCCTATCAAGGTCCTTCTGGATGGCATTCCTTCCCTTCAGCACATCTCCCTTCACCCATGCATGGAGATGTAAAGTTATGTACTTAATATGTAAAGCATAGAGTTCAGAGGACAACATCTCTTCCAATTTAGATAAAACCATTGCCAGACTCCAGCAATGCCAAATCTTGCATGCAGAGCTAACTGAAAAACAGCAGTTGCTCATCATGATTCATTCTGATAAATAGTTGTCATTCTGATCATTCCCTCAAAAATCAAAACATTCATTGCTTTTGTTCAGAGATTGTTCATGCCTTCAACAGATATTTTCAATTTAATTTAAAATAAATGCTTGTAATATCAAAAAGTTATATTACTGACAGATAAGATCTGAAAGTTTCAGTGTCTGAATTTTTTCTATTATAGGTCAGAAAGGAAATCCCATATCAAACTGCTATTCTGTTAAAAAAACTATTAAAATGGCTTCAGACAATTATAGTGACCAGTTCTGCTCACATCCTTAAGTTTAGCTGTAGCGAAGTTTTACAATATGAATTATAGCATATGAAAAGTTCCAAAGAATCACAGAATGGTAGGGGTGGGAAGGGACCTCTGAGGACTATCTAGTCCAACCCCCTTGCCAAAGCAGGTTCACCTAGAGGAGTTTACACAGGAACGCATCCAGGTGGATTTTTGAAGTCTCCAGGGAAGAAGACTCCACAAGTCTCTGGCAGCCTATTCCAGTGCTCCATTACCCTCAAAGTTAAGAAGATTTTCTTTATGTTTAGGTGGAACTTCCTGTGTTCTTATTTGTGCCTGTTGCCCCTTGTCCTGTCACTGGGCACCACTGAAGAGTCTGGCCCCATCCTCTTGACACCCCCCCTTTAGATATTTATAAACATTGATAAGATTCCCTCTCAGTCTTCTTTCTCCAGGCTAAACAGACCAAGGTCTCTCAGCCTTTCCTTGTAAGAGGAAAAAAGTCACCACCTGGTCAACATCCAACATACAGCATTTACATCAGCACGTCAGAGGTCTGCTGAGCTGAGGCCTTCATGAACAGCCTTTCCCTTCACAACACTATAGATGGTGATCATTGCACCTACTTTTCAAAACAACTAAGTTAAAACCCCCCTATTTTCCAAGATTACTGTTGCTGTAAATTTTGGCTCAGTTTTTGTTACAGGTAGTTCATCTCCAACTGGTCATGCATACACAATTCATCTGCTTTATATGCATACAAGCCACTCCATTTGAATTACTAACAAGCAGAATTGATAGCAACAAATAACAAATAACTGTTCTTTTAATGTCCAGATGCTGCACTCTGAGAACTTCTCTGTGATTTGTAACCCGAGAAACAGCGCCCAAGGGTCAGCTTCCACAGGATCACCAAGTCAAAACATGAATTTCTTTTGAAACTTTTCAACTGACAGCTTCTGAGTGGAAATGAACAGCAGCTGTCAAAAACAGCTGAGTAACAGATGCTGTGAATATAGGGACCATAAATTAGGAGCCTGATTGAGATAAGATCTACTGTACAACAAGGGCATTTAGCATGCACTTCAGCAATGTCTGGCAGAAGGGTCTAGCACTGGAGTTAGACGGTTATTAAAAAGAGTGATTTGAACAATCTGGAAATGTCTATTTCTGAATTATGCAGAGCCATTTCAAGGTTCTGTTAAAGTTATGGGTGTTTTCCTGTGTTGTTCTGAAATGAAAAGCACGGTTGAGATATTAATGTTCTGTGAAGGACATTCACTTAAAACATGCGGAGCGGTACGTAGGCTATCAGCTGCTTTACTATACAGAGGAGCTTGTAAGGGAATAAAATAAGGACAGCAGAAATGTTTGATTTTAAGCTCAATATTTTCCTTTCACATGCAGCACTAAAAGGTATTGTTTATATTTTATGATTGTTTGACACTGGAAAACTTAATTTTCTTGTAGTTATGTTGAAATGGGAGTAACTGCAGTGGTGCTGAGCAACCTACATAGTCACAAAGCTAGCAGCAGCAGCCCTAGGCTGCTGTGAAGAAGCAACCCCAAAGCTGGAAATGTTTGGAGCCGTATTTGTCATCTGTCACATCACTTGATTCAGAAACATCTTTGGGGTCAGCTTCAGGTGATTCTGCTGATACCCTGTAGTGCAAGGCACTGGGGCTAGTGTACCTTATGATTCCAGTAACAAAGGTACTTAGACTCCATCAGCTATTGCTTAAAATACCATTTTCTGGAGCTAACACAAAAAGGAGAAAGAGAACAGATAATCTCATGTCTCTTCAGGTGCTGGGAACCCCAAGATATGCAGCATTAGACAGACCTCTGGTCAGGGCATGTGGTACAGATCCCACCCATAGAAAGGTTCACTGACATTTTGGTTTTGAGAGCCCTTATAGAATTTTCTTAGACAAAACCTATTGTATTCATCATTTGTACTGTCAAACGACCGTATGTTCACATGAGAACTTGCTGCTCTACTTTAAGATAAAGATGAGGCCACGCAGGTGGTGTAATCAACAACACCAAGTGGGAGCTGTCTGAGGGATCCTCTGTTACCATCACCCAGCTGAGTTTACACTGCAGCCAGGAGAACTGCACAGCCCTTCCACTGATTATTTTCTGAAGCAAGTGGAAGATGAGTATGTGCACTGTAGAGGAAAATCTCACAGACTTACCTTGCACAGCATTTGCCAAGGACACAGATTGTGTACTTAACTCTGAAGACATTCAACATCTGGGGAACAGGAATCTGCTTTTGAGGGCTGCTCTGGGATCATCACAGCTCTTCTAACACAAACCTCACATGGTTGTCTCTGGGCTGTTCTGCAGAACAATCTTCAAGAATGCTCTACTTATTCAGGTCCTACATTTATTGTCCTACCTCATGCCCCTGGCTCTATATCTCTATGTAAGAATTGCTCCACATCCACTTTACATTTAATATATGTGCTACAGTGGCATGCAATAGAGCAAGAATCAGAAATTGTCTCGTAGCACCCTGCATAATGAAATTGTCTGCTGGATTGATCCTGCAGGCAATATGAACTTTTTGCACTGATATTGGTGATTTGGCTTGAGGAATATCACTCGGTTCACTTTCCAGAGAAATTTCAGCTCTCAGATTTGATAATCTGTTATCACATATGTAATGATCAAGAGTTATTTGTTTAGGCCTCTGTTTAGGAAGAAAGCTTTTACTCTAAGCCTTGGAGTTAATTGATCTTATAAAGTCAGTATATTTAATACACAAAAGTTTGTTTTACAGCAAAGGCCTAATAAACATAGAAAAATATAACTTTGCACAATGCAAAACTGTATGTGTGTGGCAGTTTGTTTTCTTTTTTATAACTGAAAGGTTTAATGAATGAAATCTAGTGGAACTTGCTTAATAGGGAACACTGGCAAAGTTATGAGAGTAAACTTAAATCCCTAAATGATTCTGAAAAGCAAATATCAAGTATTTTCTAGAGAAGCCTAAGGAATAGTGATGCATTACAAATTAAAGTTATATAGACATCATTCACAGAAGCATCATAGACGGAAAACATAGATTTTGAAGTACAACAGGCATGCACAAGCAACAGGTTAAAGAAAGACGTCCATTGGAAGAAGCTACTTTCTTTTACATGCTGTAAATTACAGGTGAATATTACACATAGCCTCATCTTAAAAGGATAAATGTAGCCTTATTTAAATTATACCAATTAACACTAGATAGTACAATCTGCACCATTACGTTTAGATTAAGGGTTAGTAAAAGTAACAACATCAAAAAAGAAATAGGTTGTAAACATTCCAATATAGTTTCCATCTTCTAGGACTCAGAACAGTTATTTTTCTAAAACTTCTCTGAAATATTTTTTAAAAGCAATTTAGTGTTTTGAAACTCTGATTTAAACACAGTATTTCTTCCCTTTTCTCTCTGCCCTCTTTTTGCCTGTGAAGGCAATAGAATAAACTATAGCTCTGGTTTTCTTCTACTTTTTCTTTTGGACAAGCATAACTTTGCAAAGCCAAGGGTATTTGGAAAAGTTACAGAATGGCAAGAGGAGAAACACAAGAAGATGAAAGGAAACCAGATGGCAGATATTACTAATTTGGTTGCATCCTGACAACCTCTTTCAGTTATGGCCCCTTTTTGAGTTTCTGGAGGTTGCTGAACAAGCACAATTCTTAGTCTGAGACCATTTCTTTTATGCTTCAGAATATAGGCTCAGAAAAACTCAAAAGTATTAGGTTCTCTTATCTATCAAATCAGGGAGCCCACATGTCTACTGGCAATGGGATCTGGTCCCTGGCCACGCTAACCTTTGGATTATACTCACAAACTGTTGAAAAGCACAATCTGCCATGAGCCTGAACTGAAGCAGGGACCATGTCAGAGCTGCAGTAACCACTGTACAGTATAGATGACTGAACTGCATGGCAGTGTCTATTTTTTAGCCCTTTTAATGCACTCTCATAAGTCAAGCAATATAGACTCTGTACGTGATGGCTGGTGCTACCAGTGATATGTGATCCTGTTAGATTATTGGGTTCACAGACCTTTTCCTCATTGGGATACATAGTTGTCCAAACTCATGGTTCACTGTGGGCTTTCATGCAGAGGAACATCAGGTAAGCTTGGACTTGAGTGCTGTTTTGTGCTTGTCCTAGGTATCCAGTACAGACAGAAAAAGCCAAAGTGAGCTATCTCATATATAGAGAGTGTTGGTGGCTCAACCAAGACTTTGTCTTGGTCTTGTTTGTATGCCTTGGCCAAACTCCTGAGCCCTGGACTCGTGTCTTAATTGTTGGCCATTTTTCCGATTTTCGTAGTTCAGAAAAACACTGAAACTCAATGTAAAATCTATGTATTCTCAAATAATGTGAAATTAATTTACTTGTATGACAATCAAAGCAAACTGCAGCCAGGGGACTACTCACACTTCTAGGAATCATAGCCACATGAAAGAAGAGAGGTCATGTTCTTCACTGCTTTATTACCGTAAGACCTTGGACCTTGCAGGTCACTGAGTCCAGTAACTGCTCCTGCTGTCAAGGTGATTTCATAATCCTTTTTAGAAACTTTAAGAACTCAAAGACTGCTCCCACAGCACATTTTCCAGGGTATTATGCAGCCGTGCATTAAATTTGCTATGTGGTGGGACTTCCAGGGTTGCTCTGCAATAAGCTGACCTCAGAAGAGTCTGTGGCACACGTGGACCTGCTGTGTGACTGCTTGGTACATCGGTCTGAAAAAACTTGCTGAATATTGAATGTGACCTGGCCAAGGTCATAGTAACTCAGTGTCTAACCCGCCTGAATGGGTTTTCCTATATGAATATTGTGTTGTAATTCAATATGAGACTTAAGAAAACAAGGCTGGGAAGTTGCAACAGTCTTACATTGACAGCTTTTCCCAATACTTACACATATTCGTAGGACAATGGCTGTTTTATTACCAGTGAAGATGCTACTTCCAGGCTGCAGGCCAAATAACTATTTAGACCAAGCTGAAAACCTTGGGATTAAAACACACCAGGGACCAAAAGATACTTCAAAGGGTAAAGAGAGGAGACAGCTGACAGCAGACTGATTTGTGGATAGGAAGAGCTTCTTGGAACTTCTGAAGCAGCTGCGTCCTTCTCAAGCTTGTGAGAGGAGAAAATATGCAGAAAAATTTCTTGGGTCAAAATATGCTATGATTTCCTTTCAAAAGTCAGTTTTGGCCCTGTATGCTTATAATCAGAGCATGATTGAATCATCTGGTTTTAAGCCACAGAGATAAATGATGCTCCCTACAAGGGTGACATGACCAAGATCTCAGGGTGTGGTGGTGGCTGTAGCTTTAAAACCCTGAATTGCATGAGAAAGGAAAAAACAGTGTGCTTCATCTCTCCTCCTGCTCCCAGGAGTAGCACAGTACCAAGCACCTGCGTTTTTACAGACAACATTTCTCTCTCCTGTAAACAAATCTTGCGAAAAGGTTGATATAGTAGAATATAATCTTCAAATAATTCTACTGGGAAATTTAAAAATAAAATCCAGCTCTTCAATCTCTAAAGAAGTTCTCTATGGCACTTACAGGAGGTCTGACATTGGGGCAGAGCTGGAGGCCAGGCACAGTCACTCTCCATGTCCCGGATCATGAACTGAAGCCGGTGTGGAGCTTGTTATGTAAAAGCTGGGACTCAAGAGTGGTCCTCAAAGAGGAAAGCAGGAGCTCATGCCTGCTCCCACAACATGGAAGAAGGGAAGTCCCTTTAATTGAAAAAGACACCAAATCTGGAAATTTCAACATTCAAAGCAAAAATTGTAAAACGAGTGAAGGAGCTAGAAAGACTCATAAGACAGAGAGGAGTCCTAACCAGCCCTTTAACACTACCTTTTCCAAAGCCGTGCAGGAAGCATCCTTACCATGTCAGGAACTGTTCTGACTTCTCTATCTTCCTAGAAACCATAAGTAAGACAGTAATTACTATAAGAAGCCCTAAGGAGTCCACTCAGGAAGGCTTCGGTTTCCTCTCAAGCACACACAGGGAAGCTCAGAAGTAAATGATTAACAGCCCGAAGCTTTATTTGATCTGCTGCTACTATTAAGTAGTGGCTGGCAAAGCTCGCTGGCCTCCCTCAAGTACTAATCCATATTGGGCTGTTTCAAAGAGTTCCTGAGAAACAGGAGCTTAGATAACCTCATTAAAGGCTATTTGAGAGGCATTTCAGCTACATTAATGTACTATCTGACTACTGAGGATATCCATATGCTGCTCATATATAAAAATATGACTAAGTCATCTATTGGGTAGCTGACGTTCTTCACGTACATCTAAATGATATATGGATACAATGGATATTTGGATATAAAGGTTATTCACTGACTGAAGATGAATTTTGTAAATAAATTCCATCCATATATTTGGCTAGGAATGACAAGTGATCTTTGTAGGAAAGTGAGTTACATGTTAGACCTGTAACTCCCAAGTTCTGACATTCCTCATGGTAAATACCATATGGAGAGAGTGAACAGTTAGAAAAATAAGTTTGGGCAGACGCAAGATTATTTTTATAAGCTACAGGCAGTTTTCACAGTCAGCATTTACCTATCTGAAAATACGTATGTGCATAATGTTTCATCTATCTCAGTACCATACCCAGATGTTTTTACTGCAAATAAAAAAATCCCAGCTGTGGCACTGCCAGAAGATGATCTCTTGAATGAACAGCTGGTATTTTCAGTGTTGACAAAGAATAGGATAACATTTCCTTGGTTTGCCTCCCAACCACAGAAATCCAAGTGCCAGCAGAAGGGGGGCAGCAGCTTTGTCCTTGTGCAAACCTGAGATTTAGAGATGACATGAAAGAAAGGGAAGAGCACAGAAGTTCAGCTTAACCTTCTGCCTTCCTGACCTGCATTTGCCCATGGCTATAGCTCTGACAGCTCCACCATGATAACTATCTGCTTACAACCTTGCTGCTGCCAGGACATGGACCTCCTCTCATTGTAAAGAAGTAGCATTACATGACTGATGGATCACACATAGGCAACACTTTTCACCTTGAGATGTACCACTTACCTCCTACAGTAAATTCTTTTGGGGTGAGGAGAAAGTAAATCAAAAAAATAAACACAAGTGGGAAGAAAAAATACAGACCTTAATAGAGCCTGGATGACAAGAATGACAAAACCCAAAATTGGCATAAGACCCTGCTTGATGTATCCAAGTTTTCAATCCTGGTTCCTACATGTCAATCTGTCAAAGTTTAGGGACAGTCACACTGGAGAGCATCTCAAGAAGTACCACAAGTGCCAAGGCACAGACATTTTTGACAGCAGTTTCTTTAACTTGCTCTTATGGATCTGCAAAAAGGGAAATTCCCCAAATTTCCCATGCTGTTTCTTCTGGGGCATCGCAGTCCTGATATCTAGCCACATCTCATGCTGAGGTTTGGGATGTCATACAGAATCACAGAATGTTAGGGATTGGAAGGGACCTCGAAAGATCATCTAGTCCAATCCCCCTGTTTGCTCTTTTGTCTTCACTATGGACTTTAGAGAGCTCATGTGCCACACAGGCTGTAATGCATGGCAGCCAAGAGCACGGTCACTCATGCTCAGTCTGAAGTTCGCTGTAACCTCCTGGTTCCTCTTCATGGAGCTGAAGGGA
>VYZX01030251.1:35211-46955 GCA_013401335.1 Brachypteracias leptosomus
GCCAGGGCGGCGGCGGCGGCTTCGGCGCCGGGGGTTGCGGTCCGGGCTTCCAACTGGCCGCGGCCAACAGCCGCCGCCACCGCCTCCATTGGCCGCCGCCCATATAGGGGCGGCGGGCGGGCGAGCGCCTCGGCGGTGCGGTGCAGCACAGCGTCCTCCGGGGGCCGGTGGCGAGTGGGGCCGGGCAGCGCGGTGCGGGCTCCCCGGCAGCGTAGCCGACCGCCTGCCTTGCCGCGGGGCAGGTGGACTGGCCGAGGTGTAACCGAGTGTTCGTGGCGGTTTGGGGGGTTTCTTTTCTTCTCCCCAGCTTTACTTTGTTTTCCCCTTTTTTTTTTCTTTTTTTTTCTTGTTTTACTCCGGAAGGTACCGACGTTGGGGCGATGCGCCGCACCGGTGAGACGAGCCGGGCGGGGCGGCGGGACTCCTGCCCCGCTGCCCCCCGCAGTGGTGGCCGGGCCGTGCTGGGGGTATTGGCGGAGAACGGGCAGCAGCGGCCCGGCAGCCAGGTGAGCCCCGCCCGGGGCGGCAGCGGAGCCGCCCCGGCAGCGGTGCCGCGGACGCCGCGTCTCTCCTCGTCTCCCTTGCCGAGGGGCCGCAGCCAGATGCCAGGCTCCCCGAGGGAGCCCAGGCCAGGTTGCCGCCCTCCCCGCGGGCCCGGGGGAGCTCCTGACTCGGGCCCTGGGGCTGATCGCCTGCCGGCGGCATGAACGGTGCGCATCCCTTCTCCTAGGGCTGCCGGTGAAGGCCTGGGGGTGGCGGGGGCAGTAGTTGAAACGGGCTCCGGTTAACGAGCGGGAGTTTCCCGAGAAACCCTGCTGGTAACTGCTCNTGCTCTTTTGTCTTCACTATGGACTTTAGAGAGCTCATGTGCCACACAGGCTGTAATGCATGGCAGCCAAGAGCACGGTCACTCATGCTCAGTCTGAAGTTCGCTGTAACCTCCTGGTTCCTCTTCATGGAGCTGAAGGGAACCTATCTGGCTGCTCCCCATCCTGCATTTCTGCAGCCAATGGCTCTGACTTTCCACTGGTGCTTCAGAAGCATCCTGCTTTTCCAGATTTTTCCAGTTTGTCAAGATCAGTTCTGAAACCTAATCTTGTTCCTCAGCATGGCCACAGCCCTTCCCAGCACCATCGATGGTGTTACCCACAAATAAGTAAGCATGCTCCCTGCGTCAATATCCACGTCACTGGTGGAAAACTTTGATGGCACTGGAGGAACCGCTCACAATTCCTCTTGCAAAGCTCTGCATTTCCATCGCTGAGAGCTGTTTTTGGAGTCAGCTGTGGAGCCAGTGCTGGAGTTGTCCCCTGGCTTAGACGTTATCAAAACTTCACGAGAGTCAAGCCCATACTCCACCTAAATCAACCAAAATCTCCTTCGTCTTGTTTTACCCTCTGTCGAAGGGGGAATTTAACTCCTCCCGACCTCAGCAGCTCCCCCGCAGCCGCCGTTGCCTCTTCCCCGCCCTGCCCTCGCACTCCAGGTCTGCGGACGCGGCGGCCGGTGCGCAGCGCGTGGCGGTGGCGGGGCCGCGCTCTCGGGCCGGGCGCGGGGTGGCCCCCGCCGGGGTCTCCATGACGACCCGCCGCCGCTTGCGTTGNTTCCCCTTTTTTTTTTCTTTTTTTTTCTTGTTTTACTCCGGAAGGTACCGACGTTGGGGCGATGCGCCGCACCGGTGAGACGAGCCGGGCGGGGCGGCGGGACTCCTGCCCCGCTGCCCCCCGCAGTGGTGGCCGGGCCGTGCTGGGGGTATTGGCGGAGAACGGGCAGCAGCGGCCCGGCAGCCAGGTGAGCCCCGCCCGGGGCGGCAGCGGAGCCGCCCCGGCAGCGGTGCCGCGGACGCCGCGTCTCTCCTCGTCTCCCTTGCCGAGGGGCCGCAGCCAGATGCCAGGCTCCCCGAGGGAGCCCAGGCCAGGTTGCCGCCCTCCCCGCGGGCCCGGGGGAGCTCCTGACTCGGGCCCTGGGGCTGATCGCCTGCCGGCGGCATGAACGGTGCGCATCCCTTCTCCTAGGGCTGCCGGTGAAGGCCTGGGGGTGGCGGGGGCAGTAGTTGAAACGGGCTCCGGTTAACGAGCGGGAGTTTCCCGAGAAACCCTGCTGGTAACTGCTCAGTCGTAATCTACAGACGCTTCCCCGTGGAAATACTTTGAACCACTAATCCCCCTTAGAAGGAGGAGAGACTCAGTGAGACTTTATTTGGGCACTTACCCCCTAAAGCGTAGGGAGTGGCTCGGGAAAGATCTAGTCACTGGTGCTTACCCGAAGGTCCCGTTGCCGTGGGGCTGGCCACGATCCCTTGAGGGTGCCGAGCTTTTGAGAAGCTAAAGTTCACAGCAGGGTGTCTGTCTGCGTTTCTGTTCCTTGGAACCACCTTCTGCTGGTGTGGGAGAGAAAAACGTTATCCTGCTGACTTGCGGGACTTTAAAATAGCAGCTGTTATGGGTGCATAAACTCAGTGGTGCCTGAGTAAAGCCCCTAACTCGGTTGATGGCTTACTGATAGTAGATGATGTGAAGGATCATAACCTGGTCACATATTGCAGTCCAAGGGGTTGTGATGCTTGAATTCGGAAATTCAAACTTTGGGTTATAACTCAGCATAAAATGCCTTCTTGCAGATGAAGTCCTTCATAAATCTGTGTCAGTACCTGAGCGCTTCCTTTTGTCACTTGCTGCACTTCAAAGCAGCTGCTCCTTGCCAGAACTGAATGTGGAGCAGATCCTGCATTTACCAGCCCCAGCAGAACTGAACAGCATTCTCACCTCATTCTCCCTGGTGGTGGGCACTGGAGATGAGGCTATTCCCCTAGTTCGTGACTTCCAGTACACCTCACTTTCTGTGAGGAGTCTGTTGCAGCAGGACAGCAACAAGCAGTACTTCTGAGGCACCAGCTGTAGCTGGTGTTTTTCCAGTGAGTTTTTGTGTTATTGATGTCTGTTAGGAAAGGAAAGTGATTTTCTTTTCTAAAACAGGAGATACTTACAGTTGTTTTCTTTCCGCATTGCCCTCCCACAGCATTACTGTGTGCTCTGTTTCAGGGTGCTGCTGTTATCAGACGTTTTTCTGGCTCTGAAAACACCATTCCTTCATCTGGAAAAGATGAATTACCCAACAACATGGTCAATGCTGCATCAAAGCAAGGGTTTGCTATCTACCTAGATGAATCAGAAGACAAAGAAAACTACAGCTACCAAGGGGCTGAGGAGCTGGAAACAAGCATCTGTGAACTGGATACTAGTGCAATGACATCTGGTATTCACCTACTGCTGGATCTGAGTACAGGTAGCTCCTGTTACTACTTCACGTGGCATCTATAGCACAGGTACATGTAGGGTGATTATGAGGTGATGCTGGCAAACTAGTGAGTAGCTTACGTTGCAATAAATAACACTTCAAGATAACTTGGATTGTGTCTACATGAGGCACAATGCTTCTGTACTAGAAATAGCAGGAGAAGGTGAAGAGGCTCATGACTCAAATGTCTTGCTGCTTCCTCTTACCTGTTAGGGTCTCCTATGGTAGTGGACACATCTTTCCAGTCCCAGCCTGAGGATCACTTGGAAGATGCCATAACTCTGACTGTGGAAGAGTACGCAGAAGACATTCATCAGTACCTCCGAGAGGCTGAAGTGAGTAGCTTGTAACAAGGGATAAAAGGGATAACCCAAGGCTGCCACTGAGCTGCAACAGAGAAAGGAAGCAGTAAAAGCCATCTCTGAAGGGAGCGTCTAAACAGTGATGAGATCTTCCAGGGTTACTCTTGTGTCCTTGAAATTCCCTACCATTGAGCATCTCTTGGCTCTTTGGGATGAAAAATCCTTGCAGGTGGTAGTTGAATGCTGCAAAAATACTAGAGCAGTTGTATGTCATCTCACTGACAGCTCTCTTGCTATAGTAGTAGTTTTTCCTTCTTTCCTATATGAGAGCAGTAAAGTGCAGTCTCCCAATAAGAAGAGGGAGGGGAAACTATGATCTGTTCATTTTCAGGTCCTTCTGAATGGCTCATATGTGCTTTGTGACATAGTCCAGGACATCTTTTACTATTCTGCTACTAACACAGTAGCTCCTATCTCTTCAGTGTAGAAATACTTTCTGGAGATGCTACTGGCTGCTAATAAATACTACCAGCACTATAATTGTGGTTAGTAGTAATAAGTTACTAATAGTGGAACAACTCATTCTCCTTTTGGTGTAAGTATGAAAAATGTTAATCAGCCCAGTTGATGGCTCTCTTCAGAATCTCTTCAATTCATCCTGATTCTTCAACTCTCTCTAAACAGGTGAGGTTCAGACCCAAGCCCTACTACATGAGGAAGCAACCAGATATCACAATGGGAATGCGTGCCATCTTGGTAGACTGGCTGGTGGAAGTAGGGGAAGAATATAAACTTCGGACAGAGACTTTGTACTTGGCAGTGAACTTCCTGGACAGGTTTCTTTCCTGCATGTCTGTTCTCAGAGGGAAGTTGCAGCTTGTAGGAACAGCAGCAATTCTTCTGGCTGCGTAAGTCATTCATCTCCTGAAATCTCAGTGAGCTAAAACTTGGTTTTGGACTGAGTCTTTTAGTTCAATTTGAAGGGCTAAAGCTTGCAGTGCTATGTAGCTTTCCAGATTAGCAATTTTGCCTACTTTGGCACTAGCAAAATTAAACATTTAAAGTTTGATATGAGGAACTGTTATGGTTACAAGGCTTCCCCACTACAGCGGGAACAAAACCACTTCTGTGTTAGGCTGCTAGCCTGCAAGACTGTACTAGATTCACAGTTGCAATCTGCAGTTAGACTTGAAGTGCTTTAAGTAGACAGGGTACCAAACATAACCTAGCAGTGCATGAGATTTTTCCTGGAGTGTGATATATAATTGAGGCTCCCTCTCTGAGAGCTTGCTATTGGTCAAAAGCTAACAATGTGAGTGTATTTATCTAGACTGATGACTTGGAGTTCCTCTAAACATCTTTGCCCAAATTTGAAATTAAATTTTTACCTAGCCTGCATGAAGGACTAAAATAAGACCTCTAGACAAATCTTAATGTCACGTGCCCATCTTGATATGGGTTCAGCAGAAAACTCTCCCTGTAACTTTAAAGCTGACAAATGGGGCTTCTATATTCTTTGTTTTTTTGGTTTGTTGTTGGTTTTTTTTTCAGGAAATATGAAGAAATCTATCCACCAGAAGTGAATGAATTTGTGTATATAACAGATGATACCTACACAAAGAGGCAGCTGCTAAAAATGGAACACCTGCTTCTCAAAGTGTTGGCTTTTGACCTAACAGCCCCAACCATCAACCAGTTCCTCCTTCAGTATTTTCAGAGGCATGGAGTCTGTGTCAGGACAGAGAACTTTGCAAGGGTATGAATTATCCTTTTAGGACTTGGGTGGGGAAAGTGATCCTAAAAGCAGAATCACTTGTATTTCATGAAGTTGTCTGAGCAGACAAGTTCTGCTAGTATACTATGCTCTATCAGAACAAACTTTTTTCTCATGCCAAGCCTGGTGCCAGTCCCACATAAGACCTAAAACTGAATGTTTTGTAACCTTCTACCCTCAGTGGGTGGCTTGGGTGCTGAGACTTCTGGATAAATGTCTCATGGAAATTCTAGCTTGAGTCTTAGGCAACTACATGGTAGGAATTTGATTGGGTTTGGTTTTTTTTAATAGTGTCTGCATGGTAAGCCTGCCCTGGATGTGGTGGTACTACATATTGTTATACAATGACACAATATATGCCTGCATAGCTGCATAGGCAACCCTGCTTAGAAACAAATTAACCCAAATTTAAGGCAAAGCACCTGACCTGCTGCTTATCTGCAAAGGGTGAAGAGTTGTACAGTGACTATACTCCAGTGGAGCCCAAATTCTATTTCTTGGGGCTGTCCATTTATTCCTGATCAGCAAGTGAGGTCCACCCGTGTGAACAAGAGCCTCAGAGGATGGGAAGAGTGTGCCTTCATTATTTTTATGAAACATGAATTTTCTAAGTCTCTGTCTGTAAAATTACTTCAAAGATGATGATGGGTCCAGAACTTCAGATTACAGTATAGATTGTTTAGACTTACACAAAGTGTGGCCTTTCTGTCCCCACTGAAACATGATCTTTTTTAAGATCAACCAGACTAGAATGCTGTTTCTACCCACCAGGCATTAACTCATGTTTTTCACATGAAGCTGAGACCATTGGTGATTTTCAGTGCTGATTGTACCAGTTAAGTTCGCTTTGTTTGGAAAAACTTGTGGCTTTTTGTTCAGTATCTTGCAGAGCTGAGTCTCCTTGAAGCTGATCCTTTTCTGAAGTACCTTCCTTCACAAACTGCTGCAGCAGCCTACTGTCTAGCAAACTATACGGTGAACAGGTCATTCTGGGTAAGAACAACAACTGCTTGTTAATGAGCAGCTCAAGCATTGTTTGCTAGCATTAGAACTACTAGAAGGAGTAGCTTCAAAGTATGTTGTTCAAAAGGCTGAAATTCCAGGGTGAGTAGCCGTTCCTGGGCTAATAGGACTGCCTGATAAATGAATGTTAAATCAACCTGAAATATCCTGCCTCTTCCCTGAAATGGGAGGGACATTGTTGTCTTGATGACTTACATCAAGTCTGTAGCCAAGGCCTTTTTAGTCTTTAATCTCCAAAAATCCTCCCCCAAACAGAATTCAGAGGCTTTCTGGGAGGGAGAAAAGAGCTGAATGTGTCTACATGAGTAATTACACTCAGTGGCTGCTTTAATGCAAGCCTTGATAGGCCTCTCAGCTGTGTGCTGGAGGAATCACTTCAGTGGAGAGCAGGATCCAGACGTAATGGATGCCACATGCTTAGAGCAGAAGGAACTTCTTGTCAGATCTCCTGGCATCAAGGAAGACCTAGTGTGAAACTGGTGGCAGGATACACTTGAATCCTTTTCAAGCCTAAAGAATCTAGAGTGCGCACTGATATGGTGAAAACAGTTTCTGCTTCTGTAGAAAATGTATCTTTTAGATGAAAGTTGCCTACAATACAGTAATGTTGGTTTGTGGGGTTTTTTTTCCTGCTCTGACCAGCCGGAAACACTTGCTGCATTCACTGGGTATTCGTTAAGTGAGATAGTGCCTTGCCTGACTGATCTGCATAAAGCATGCCTTGATCCTCCCCATTGCCAACTGCAAGCAATTAAGGAGAAGTATAAACACTCTAAGTAAGTAACCAGGAAGTCAATCTTCTGTAGCTTGGAGGCTGTAAGCACTGGATGACTCTGGTTTGGCACCTTGGGCTGCAGCTGCTGTAGGTGACAAACTTCTCAGTGGTTAGTTTCTATTCCTGAAATGGGAGGGTCTGTCAGCCTCCCAAGGGCTTTTCTGGCCAGAGGACTAGTTCATCCATAGTTATACAGATGTACTGGATAACAGTTCTGCAGTGTTTCAGGATGATTCTTTTATTTCCCAGTGTATTACACAAGGTGATACCTTTAAATTTGCTGGCTAAGCTAATATCTTTAGTGAGTGTATTTCTATTCCAGGTACCTGCAGGTGTCTCTTCTGAAGCTCCCAGCAGTTCTTCCTCTACAATAGAGGCTGTGGATCCTGGATTTGAAGTTAACTTTGCCTCTATCAGCAAAGCTGAGCTAACATTTCTTAGAGCACTGTGGGTCATGTGTCTGTAACCATAATCATCAGAATGGTTTTTAGCTAGTATTTTTTAATTGGATGCCTTTTTAAAAAGGATATTAGACTGTAGCTCTTAATATAACTGACAGCACTTTTAATAAATTTATTATACTGTTCCTCTGTCAATCTTCTGACTCCAATTAATATCTGCAATAACAGTGAGTGTAAAGGGCTGTAGTTTTTTACAAAATCATTGTGATTGTGGATAAAGTGTGGCTTGAGCCAACACAAGCTGACATCTCCATAGATGTAGGTGATTTGCTGCAGTATCTAATCTGCATCTCCCTCTTCTATAAGACAATATCATATGGCCATGAACAGAACCCATTTTCTGCAACTTGTTTACCATATCACAGGAAAACCATCCAGATGCAAGTGGTCTATGAACTCTGAACTTGTGTGTAGAAGACCATCAATGTTGAGATAAAAGTCAGACTTCCCTTTATGGAGGCAAATAAGGGGAATTTCTCTGCAGGGAGCTGGAGGAAGGGGAGATTGTGGCCAGCAGAGCCTTAGGAACACTTCAAACACTGGTGGACAGGCTGTAGTAAAGAGCGATGCTAAAAGNNAAAGAGCGATGCTAAAAGATATGAGGGACTGGAGCAGCAGTACTGGAACAGTGGAGTTGAGCTAGATGGCAGTTGTGTCTTACTTATGGTATTGAATAGTCTTTTAGCATAGCAGTCTGAGCACTGCTGACCATGTGTGCTCTGCAATCTCTAGAGAAACCTCACTCTGGGCAGGAAGGAGGGTGGGGGTGATGGGACAGGATTTTTAACTATCTTATCCTGAGCTGCTGCACTGTCTTGTGCCCAGCAGTTATTTGCTAGGTCGTTTTCTTAAAACACTACCTCAAGTACTCTGTCCAAAGGAGTTAA
This sequence comes from Brachypteracias leptosomus, assembly GCA_013401335.1. NCBI lineage: Eukaryota > Metazoa > Chordata > Aves > Coraciiformes > Brachypteraciidae > Brachypteracias > Brachypteracias leptosomus. Next base: position 43,731 of record VYZX01030251.1, read on the forward strand.
ACCAACAAAATAAACAGTTGGTCATGGTGGTCAACATGTAGAGAATGACGTTCAGCTCATCTAAATGGCAAGGTAAGCCTGAGACATTCTCTTACTGTAAGAGTTTAAAGCCTCTGTGTTTACTGCTTCCTAAGAGTAATCTGTGCAGGGCACTGTGTTTCCAAGCAAGAATGTGCTTAACGACATTAACATGCAATTCAGCAGACATAATAAATACCAGCTAACAACTCTCTTACTTCAATTTTAAAATGTGATTATTCCTCCAGAATGGAGGTAATGGTAATCGTTGATGTTATTTATATATTTATATAACACTTGTCTCAAAGTAAATATCCTTTAACAGAGGGGAGGGTTCAGCTTCAGTCTAGCCTATGCAGTTCTTGGTCTCTTGCTTCAATTTTGTTCTAGTCAAATAAATGAATTTGTCTTGGTATTTACTGATAATGATGGATGTGACCAGATATCCCATGCTCTTGTCTGTGGTGTCCACTTCATGGTGGGGGCCTAGATCCATGGATTGCCCCATGCAATGAATTGCACAACTTGTGGATGAGTATCTTAGAGGTGGGTTATGAACTTCATTTGTACTGCAGCCAGCTCTTTTAAAGTGGCTCAGTACAAAGATCTGAGCCAATGGTGCCTAGTTACAATGAGGAGTGGTGAATTTTGTGGTTGCCTGTTTCACAAGGGAGCAAAAGTCTTGTTAAATATACCAGGCTTGTAAATACCAGCTTGTTCATGGTGTTTCAGGCTGAACATAAGGTGTCCTGAAACTCCATGTTAATAAACATTACTCTACTGGTAAGTGATAGTGCTTACTGAACTGCAGCTATTGTAGTGATGAGTATTTTGGAAACAGTAATCAATACCTCACTGCTTTCCTAGTGTTACAGCAGTTTGAAGGTATTGATACAGTCAAGTCACAATAATAAAAGGGAAGAGAATGTTTTGATCTTATGAATGGTTTATGATGGCAGTCATATGTTGTGTCCCTGGGCCAACAGATTTGATGTGTCTAACACAGTAGGAAGTGTCCAGGTCTGAATTTACTAAATGTTTTGCCATGTAGTATCTTCCTAGAAGCCAAACTTCTGGTTTTACTTTTTAGAATTTACTTAGCTGCAAGACAGATACAATAGTTGCATTTTATTTCCTTGAAGCTTTAATTCTGTAGTATACAAACTTGCCTGATTTTTTATTTATTTATTTATTAACTTATAATATCTGAAGAAGACTGCTTTGTCTCCTTTCTTGTTTTGTCATTATTTTGTAACTGAGCTAGTGGCTTAAATATTCTTTTCATCCAAAGGTGAAAAAGAGAAAATGAAAAAAGTGTAGTAAGGTGAAGAGTCACATCCTGCTGCAGTGTGAATGCCAGCAAGTTTGTGCAATACAGATTAAACTTTAATTTGTGAGACAGAAGAAACTCATCTTGAAGTGATCTCATCTGAGATTTTTGGGGGTAATGATGGCATTTTGAATGTTCCTGCTCTTTTCTCAATTCTTACTCAGAGCAAGGAAAAAATCTTACTGCTTTTGTATGAGTGAGCCTTGACTCTTCAAAGGTGAAAAGTGGCTGCTATCTCCTCATTCTGAGTCATCACACTTGACTCTGGCCTACCCTCACATGGGCTCTCCTCTGCAGCTGATATTTGAGATCAAGATACAACAGATGCTTCAGTTGGGCATATTGTGGTAATGAAGGTTAAATGATGTTGTTTTAAGTGCTTAAATGCAGATGCAAAAAACCACTTAAGAGTACTTAAAAGATGCACTGAAAACAATCAAGTATATAGGAATATGGATTTATAAGGAGGGAGATGAAAGCAACCCAAAAGGAAGCTTTAAGTCTTCATTGATGCAGTGCCTATGCTATACAGCAAAACTAAGACCTATAAAGCTCACAGGCTTCTGTGATGTTTGTTTCAAACAGAACCAGGCTGCTTGAAGACAGCCGTATTCTGGAAAAGAAAGAAAGGAGAACCAACATTAAAGACTAAACAGAAGCAATCTCAATACTGCACCATCCCACATAGTGGCTTGCAGACTTCAGCCACAAATAAGGCCTCTTTTTGTTCAGGAAATATTTAAACTTGCAGTTCCATAATTGTCAAGCCTGATGTTGCTCAGTTAACTCAGACCTGAAGGTCAGTCTGACTTCAGTGTGTGTACTTCAAAGGCTAAATGTTGACTTCTATGCAGGTCATAGTATCTTCCCCCCAGTCAAAATGTATTGGGACAAAACACTGGAATTAAAACCTACTGGTTTTACAGACAGCAGGCTGAGCACATCCAAGGAGTTTTGAGTGGTTGTTCCATACTCTGAGGAGTGGTCTGGATATGAGAAGTGCTGAGAGTTTTAACTTTGACCCATGATGTTCACTTCAAGAGCTCTTTAACATTGGTATTGGAAACAAGCACAGAGCTCCCTATCTTATTCTATTGGTTTCCATACTGTCATACTGTGACTTTTAGAAGATCCACATGCTCTGTGGTTGCATGATCCTTTCTCTTCTGTGTTATAGTTACTGTTACAAGTTATTGGTTAAAAAAATTAAATATTGTAGCTGCCTCTAGTGTCCTGAGGAAGCTGTTCCTTATAGTTGGATAAATATTCTGGGTCTGTTGTTCCCTTAAGATTAAAATGGGCCAGCAGAACTTAAAATAAGACTAGATGGGAAAGTACTGATTTAACAACTAGGGTCTATATTTGTTTTCCTCTTATCTGGAATGAGTTAAGGGTGTTTGAGAGGTAATTGTGTAATTGGAGAGAATGATTTAACTGTGGTCAGAACAGTGAAGCTGTTAATTCATGACTGAAGGGTGTCTGCCTTGCTGGGAAATCTGGCTGTGTGATTAGTTTGTGTACATATCTGCTGGCTGCCAGTTCCACAAATGACTAGAACATGCTCTGACTGATGAGGTTTGTACTTATTTTACCCAGTGATCTTAAAGTAGCTTGTGGGGCTGCTCTTAAGGATCAGAAACAAACCAGCAGCATCAAGGTTTGCTTCCTGAAATTAATCTTTGTCTTGCAATTTTTCCCAACATCCAGTGCCCCAGAGCCAAGATCATCTTTGTGTACTGAAGAGCTGTGCAGACTCTGCTAGGCAGATGTGAACTGGAGGAGGTACAGACCCACTCAGATGTTCTAGAGCCCTGCAGGTTAAGTCTGATGAACTTTGTTGGGTCCTCTGCTGGTTATAGTGGATGTATTTTTTTTTT
>VYZX01030252.1:11515-25616 GCA_013401335.1 Brachypteracias leptosomus
GAGTGTATTCTTTGTGAAGTTTTCTTCTGGCTCCTGCCAGAATTGCAGGAACTGCAGCTTTTTGGAAGGCTTGGGAAAGGTCTCCTGTTTGCAGGACACATGTGAGTTTCAGGACTTCGACCTGAAATTTAAAGCAGGGGTCACAATAATGCTCTGTGCTGTCACATCAGTCTCACACCCTCATCTTCTAGATCGTGAACCTGGGTGCTTTTGCTAAACCAAAATCCCTTGGGATCAGACAGAGCTTCTCAGTCAGCAACTTCTTTAAAACTGATCCAAAAGATGACATTTGTGCATTAAGGATCTATTTCAATCATGTTTCAGCTGTGTCTGCAGAATGAATAAGATCAGGAAATACTTATCTGGATGGCCCTTTCTCCCTGTCTATAAGCAAAGGACGGAGAAGGAGTGCTCACTTATCACAGCACCAACAGATTGGATTGCAAGATCTGCTCTGCTTTCATGCCTGGAGAGGCAGCATTTCAAAGATAGACTATTAACTTTTCTTCCTCTTCACAGATCTTTGCACTTTCCTTCACTATCAGATCACTCTACCTTTCCCATAAATCCCAAATCCTGAAAGTACCAAGGTGCAAAGTACTCTTCCTTCAGAGTAAGTTAATTAATGAGCCTCAGGACTCATTAGGTGACAATGTGTGACAAGTGGGATGGCTTGGACCCGGAGATATGGGACTCCAATAAAACAGTGCATGGGATGAAAGGGAAGGAAATTAATGAAGAGAGACTGGATGGTAAAAATAATTATAATATCCTAGGAAAGAAGTGTAACAAGAGGAAAGAGACACGCTGAAGCATGAAGTTGATTGAAGACAACAGGATAATAGCAAAAAGCACAGCAAAAACAAAAGAGACAAATTATTTCACAAAATTCTGACCAAATAGGAAACACTCTTAAATTAACTTGTCAAACATGATAAAGAACTGAATGGGTATTTGGGCTGGTATTTCACCTAAGGTAGAAAAATGCCAGAAGCAATCCTGCCTCCTGTTTGTCAGTCAATTCTTCATCAGATAGCTACTAGAACAAGTACTATTTCACGTGAAAATACATTTTTGTGCTGATCTAAACAAATTGAAAACATTTTCATTTGTTTTTCATAAGCAACACAGATGTTGTTTGGCAACTTCATACAAAACACCATAGATAAAAACCGTAACAGCACAGCAGAAATGGATGAAGTCTATTTTTTTAACAGAACCAAAGATCTCCAAAGTTTTATGTACTCTTTGCCAGAGAATGAGGGGAGATTAAATGAGTTTGGGGTCTCTGTTTTTGTGTAGTTTTATCCATCTGACATGGAAACAAAAGAAAAAAACTCTGGAGATTTCTTTCCCTTGCTGGAAAATCCAGTAGGCAGGAAAGTACATTCTTTTAAATCCACTGAACAGTTTAAGTTTGTTCAGTTGTACTGCATATGTACTTTCCAAAGATATAAACCAGTAATGGAAAGGCTAATATCAGAGTTAGCAATGATGTGTAGCCCACACGCGAATTGCAGCACAGAAACTTCCAATTTTTGATAGCTAAATGCTGTAGACCTTATACCAAACATTTTTGTTTCCACAAGGTTTTGAAGAGTTTACATACATAAATCATGCTGTTTGTTCATCTAGAGTATAAATTACATGTTATTTGCCACAAATTACTTTTGGAGTGAAAGTGCCTCTACTGCCTTCCTTTCTGCTCCCTGGCCTACACACATGTACTCACAATAAACCTACAGGCAGACCACATGGCAGTTAAACTAAAGACTGCATTCATATATTACATGGTTGAGGGCCAGCCCTTTCTCAAGCACTATCACTCAAGACTATTTCATCCTCTTAACATCTCACTAAATAATTCACATGATTTTTCAGCCTCTTTGGCATTTTAGCCTTTGAATACTGTACTAACAGACAATTAATGTCTCCCTTTAGATATCTCATAGCCAAGCTATGTATATATTTAGCTGCTTTATCTTTCCTCATAAATTCAGCCATTTAATAATTGCTTGCTGAATTTTGTTCTCTGAATCCATTCCAGTTTGGCAAAATCACCCTTATAGTAAGTTACTCAAAACCAAATGTATTTTTTTAGATATGGTCTCACCAGGACCATACAGACAGTATTATACAACCTCTTTTTCCTATGACATAATGCCCCAAAGCTTGCAATTAAATACTTTCTTGCTACCATATTGCACTGAAAAGTCATGTTAAGTGTCTTATCTGTGCCTCTTTCAAAATTTTTTCCCATATCTCTCCCTTCCTCTCTTTCTTTCTACGTTTCTCCTTTTGTCCTCATTTGGCAGTAACTCCTTCTCTAGAATTGTTTACATTGTATGTTTCTACTTACAGTGGAAGAATGATGGCTTAAGATACTAGTAAAAGATTTGAGACATCTGTGCTTACTTTCCTGCTTTATGGAAAAGGAGGCAATATAACCATCATAGAATTAAAGAATCATAGGATGGTTTGGGTTGGAAGGGACGTTCCATGGTCATCTGGTCCAACCCCACTGCAGCCAGTTGGGTTGTCTCTTACTAGATCAGGTTGCTCAGAGCCCCATCAAGCTTGGCCTTGAATGTCTCCAGGGATGGGGCCTCCACCACCTCTCTGGGCAACCTGTTCCAGTGTTCCACCACCCTCAATGGTAAAAACCTTCTTCCCAATGTCTAATCTAAACCTACCCTTGTCTTGTTTAAAACCATTGCCCTTTGTCCTATCACTACATGCCCTTGTAAACAGTCCCTCTCTGCCTTTCCAGTAGTGCCCCTTCAGATACTGAAAGGGCTGCTATAAGGTCTCCTCAGAGCCTTCTGTTCTCCAGACTGAACTACCCCAGCTCCCTCAGCCTGTCTTTGTAGAAGAGGTGCTCCAGCCCTCTGGTCATTTTTGCGACCCTCCTCTGGACCCAATCCATCAGGATCATGCCATTCTGGTGTTCAGGGTTCTAGAGCTGGACACAGTACTTCAGGTGAGATGTCACCAGAGCAGAGGGACAGAATCATCTCTCTTGATCTGCTGTGAGCATAAGTGCATTTCTCCATTGCAAAACACCTATATGTCCTGACATTGGGGATGTTCAAATGCCATAAAGTCTTTTTTTTGTTGTCATGTTTTAAACTTCAGTAAATATTTGAATAGTATTTTCTGTTCTTTGCAGTGTTTACTCTCCCCAGTTTATCTGGGCTTTCATAAAATCTACTCCTAAGTAACTGCCAAATATCTGCATAAGTTTAGCATAACTCTAGACAGGTTGATACATAAAAGGCATGTTGACGAAAGAAATTCCCAAACGTCTATACTGTGTCTGAATGTCTGAGCAACTGTTTCTCCAAATAAACATTTCTGAGAAACACAGACACTAGCAATTGGTACTGGTCTTGTGCAAGGCAGTAAAATTTCTCACATCATCTTACAGCTTGCTAGTACTTAGAGCTTTATCTGTTAGCCTTTAAAATGGCTACAGTGGGTGGGCTTTTTGTTCCTGGCAGCAATATTCCAAGTGTTAATGCTGACTTCTGAGTATATTGAACAGGAAAATGCCACTGGTATTGATTTAGCAGCTAAACTCATGTCTACATCTATGAGCTGATATGTACAATATATGTGCATCTGTGTATAGGACCATGAGGCTGAAAATTGGCTATTTGTATTTAAAAGACAATTTAAGAAAAAAATGTTTTCTGACACTTTGAGGGAGACTTTATTTTGCTCAAACTTTCAAGCCCATCTGCAGGCAGGAGCTCTGGTTATGTAGGCATCTACTTCACTTATTTAAATAAAGCCTTGAAATGTCATAGTGCATGCTTCCAAGAGTGATCTTGAAAAAAAAAATAAATTGCAAAACTTATAATAGAACTATGAAGAGATAATATTGGTCTTGAATATGTCTTTCCTTTCCCAGTACTAAATGTTAATCTTTCCCAATGTGAGTTTTTCACTACCTGAAATCAAACCTGCAGGCTCACATGGATGATCTCAGGAAAAAGACAGCAGTTCTCTGCACTGAGAAAGGACCACGCTTGTTTTGGTTTTGTCCATTATAGGAACCATTTTGTTCACTGCTGAAAACTGTGCATCCCTGTGAAGTACATAATTCTTATTTCACAAATACAAAGGTTTCATCAGCAGCACTCAATGTCGAATACCTGCCACAATGGGTAGTTATAGGGTTGTATGACATTTTTCCTGATGTCAAGCCAGACAGGTTCAGCCACAAAGAATCTGCTTTGTGAGGCCCAAGTGGCATGTTTGAATGTAAAATATCATTGTCTTTGTTTATATCACCCAAAGTCAGCATCAGTTACTATTTTTACAGTTGAGCTTAAAGGTTTTCTTTATATTTATGCCAGCAAAACAATGTTCATGAGTGCAATGATTTGAGTCCATCTTCTTTTTCCACCTCTCCCAGCTAGCAGTCTGGGATGCTGTCAGTAGGTAAAGTAAAAAGTTACCTTGAGCCTAGGAGTAAAATATGTGGGCTTATCAGCAGCTAAGTGTGCTTTGGGTCCCTAATCTAGTGAACTATCAATTTAATCTTTTAACCCTGAAGATTGATCTTGTTACATGAATTTCATGGTGGTTATTAAAAAATACTGTACCTAACATAGACCTCACCTTCAAAAGTCATAAAACAGGCTTCATTAAACTCTTCAAGATGTTGAGATATTTAACTTCTGCTGGTGTATGTGCTAAAGGAAAGCCTTGAGTGAGACCTCAGATAATGATATGAGTGACAATCTGCCCCTGTGTTGAAATTCAAGGGAAAAATCTCTACTATATTCTTAGTAAATTTTTCTTTTATCTGTGGGCTTCCACTAAGAATGTCTCTGTAGGCTCTTAACTGGCGCAATGGAACAAGATTTTAATTTGCTTAGAAATTAAACTGTCAACTATCAAATAAAGAGACTCTTATCTGTCTGAACCAATCCCTGGTTTTGACACATGGCACTGGCTGTTGCTTCATTTGAAAATATCACAAATGCTATATTTTGTAGCTGACAGACTAATTACTGTCTAGTGATTAGAGTTTGGCATAAGAGATCATCTCTTGGATTGCTTTAGCTGTTAATGCTTTGCATGAACATTTCATAACTTAAGATCATAAAATAGCAAACTAAATTAATTTACAGGCGTGAATGGACCTGAAATGTTTAACCCTGACCACATTCTTCCAGCTGATTATCCATTCCCAGCAACTGCCTCGTTACAGCACATGCACATACTTTCAAAAATAAAAGTTGTATCACCAGCATCACTAAAATATAAGTGTCTGGGCACACAATGCACGTCAGGTTTTATTTAGGCAGAAACCTCCTTCTCCTCCTCCCTACTGGCCTTAAAAATGCTTTTTCATTTCAAATTGTATAACTCTTACTGCACTTACAAATGTGCCAATAGTCTGGCTTTGGCTGGGGTGGGTTTTCTTTGTATCGGTTACAGGGGGCCCTGCCAATGTCTCAGCTCTGCTGGCTGTGGAGGGCTGTTGTTCTCCCAGTGCAGCAGCACCTCTTTTGGCTGCTTGTTGCCCATCTCTTCAGACTTACTCATGGTCTCAGATGTACAGGCCTGTTGCTTCTAGCTGCTCCTACATCTCAGCACTGCTGGTACACACAGAAGCAGATGAAGACACTTGAGGAGAGGAGCAGCCAGTGAGGGACAGAATGGCTGCCTCAGAATAAGAAGAGACAGATTGTCAGATGTCTCAGTGAACGTGTGCTGGGAGAAGCACAGGCCATAAAGTCTTCAGAGCTGAAAGGAAAGCCAATAAAGAGAAGAGGAGTATAAATCCCCTGAGATCATCAAGGTTAGAGAATGGGTCCTATGATGTTTTGCATGGGATGACTGGTTTGGTCCCTAGGAACAATGACTTGCTGTCAGTCCTTTAGGAAGGTGGTGTTCTGGGGAAAACCTGTGTTAAAAAGTCGCTTTGCAGCTCAATTGTCAAACCTGAACACTTGCCCACAGAATATTTTATCTCTAGGTTATCCCAACAAACTCAGCAAACAAGACTTTGTTTGGGACAGCAACTCAGAAGCACAGGATTGAAGAGCAGAAGGGACAACCTGATTGCTCAGAGCTGCTTGTGCAGGAAGACATCATGCAGTTACAGTGGCTGCTGTTCTGCAGTGCAGGAGGGAAAGGATGGAACTGGCCAGAAACTTTCCCTCCTATCTCCAGTATGTCCTGGTGAGCCTAGTCTCCAGAGGTTGGAACAATAGTCAAATGGTTATCTCCTGGATAAGTCCTTTGTGATGCTAATACTAATAGACCAAAGCACAACCTACTGGCCCAGGAGATATTATTACCTTATTAACTAATATCACAATATTAATTAGGTTGTACACAGCTATTTCTTGGGTGTGCAACCATTATCCATGTCAACCATGAAGAGCTGATAGTACTTATCCATTTAGGCTCCACCAGATGGACAGCAACAGGCCTGGAGTTGGGACATTAGTTTTGTACTAGCCTGATGTGTGTGCAAAAACATTTCTGTTTCAAACTGCCATTATTGGGCTTTCAAAAAAAAATGAGCAGCTTCTAATCAAAGACCCTGTGCATTTTTTGCCATAAGAACTCAAGTTCAGGGAAATGATTCTGCTTTCCTGCAATATTATGAGGGATTCACTTGACCTTCTTGCTGCAGAAATTGGTTACCTTTTCACACCGCTCCAAGGACCTGCCAGACTGAGCATCCAAAGCAGACAACAGAAGAGGACTGAGCAAGTAGGCAGGTTTTTTACCTCTCTGTTGTGTTTTTGCCTTTCTAAAATATTGTAAAAAAGAAGCACAAGAAAACAAATATCACAACCTAAACCTTTACCCTAGTTTTTTTAAGCTGAACCATTTAGACATCTGTCTCTAGCGAGTGTTTATGTGTGGTGTAAAAACGACCCAGGCTGCCAACACATCAAAAAGCAAACAGAGTAATAAAGGTTGGCTTATTTTTGTTCCTTTTGTTCAACATGCTTCATAAAGAGAGAGCTAGTTGGCTAATGAAATGATATATGAACCTGTTATGTGAATCCCTACATAAATATAAAATCCAAGCTCAGTTTGCAGAGTGACTGGTCGGGAATTACATTATTGCATCATGATTATTTGGACAACTTTTCCACTCTTTCAGAGAATGCTAATAAATCATTAAAGAGTTGTGGATTTTAGCACAAATTATTAATGATATCAGAAATCTGATGTCTCATCTTGGTAACAAAAATACCCTGTGCAAAATATTGCTTGTTCTGTATGTCCTGAAATCTACTGTGGGCAGTAATTGGGACACCAGTCAGGAACAAGGCTGCCCAGGATTCAAGGCATGCTGACAACTGAAGAGGTTATATGTAAGTAGAGAAGTTTTCAGATGCTGAAGAGATATGGACAAGGAACAGATCACTCCCCTGTCAGAGGTAAGGAAAGAGTCATAACATTTTCCCCAAGCTATAGCAGTGAAACTATGCACTGGCCCTTTTTGCAGGTTAAATATTCCTCCTGTTTGAAGACGAGATTCAGGCAACCAAACAGAAAACTGAAAAAAAAAAAAATTTGATAAAGTTTCACAAAGGTACTCTAAAAAATGTTTAGCAAAGCCCTTGGCAATATTTTGAAAAATAATGGGCACATTCGAAGGAAATTAGAATCTGTTCATGAGATATTTGTAGTTTTTGTAACACAAACAGCAGTGAAACAAATGCTAACTATTATGGAACACAGGTATACCTCTTTACTACAGCTTCTACATCATGGAGTATTCCACCTATCAATATCAGTGTTGTTTTTTATAGCAACAAGCATTATGCAAACACAAATATTTGTGTTTTAGCCATGACTCAATCAAAAATCGTCCCAGATAGTCCTCTTCATGTACCACAACTTCTCCCACTAAATTTATCTTTTGGGATGGGTGAAGATTAACACCCACCTTAATAGTAAATAGAATGTAATTATAACATCTCATTCCACCTAGGTGTCTTCAGTTTAGGAACTGAATGCCAATACATTTCAATATTTACCCCTACAGCTAGATGAGGTGGCAGCTAGAAGAGCAGAAACTTTGGAAATTTTGATGAGAGTTTTTTTGGCCTCCATTATTTAGAGCTGCAAGGACCAGTAACAGAAAAAAAAATCGATGCCTGAAATCTCACTTGAGTGCATTCCTGGGACATAGGCTATGAAAAGATGGGTCAGTGGTTCTCAAATAAACCAACTGATGCAAATGTTAAATAAGAGTCTTGTGCCTTATCGAAGTAGTCCCAAGGGAGACTACTTAATCTAAGTACTTGAGAGCTTCTGGAAACTAGCCAGTACCTCTTCCTTAAAAATCTGGATATGCACCTTCTCCTTTATATTTGTAGATATCATGAAGATGGGAAGATCATGAATAGCCTGCATCCAGCAGGCAGATATGGTCACTAAAAGCAGTCCTCTTGTTCATCCTTCAGGATTAAGTGATTGAAAGGGGAAAGCCATGAAGCTCAGGCTGCTGGCATAGCTTGTGTTAGCCGAAGAGCATAAAGCCATTCAGTGATCCATGAAAAATGAATCAGTCTCTGTCTGTTTCCTAGAGGACAAAAAAATACATCACTGTAAAGCCTAGAATGCTAATAGCACTAATTGTCAACTTATTGGCAACTTGTTAAAATGTCAGGAATTAAAGAAACATTCAGGGCTGGGTTCTAAGCTTAGTAACACCAGTGTAAAATTTCATTAATGCTTAACTCTGTGCTTACAACAGGTATGAAAGTCTGTACATTTGATTGAAACAGCTATCATGTATATTGGTTTCTTATTATTATGGCTTTTAATCACAAAATGCCTGGGACACACTGATGTGAGGAAACTTGTCTCTCGTTGTAGTTGTTATGTAGGCAAATATTGTGGTTTAAGTGCTAAAATGCACATAGTTGAAAAATAATTATCCATAGTGTTAGCCAAGAAAAACTTGGCAAGCACTCTTATGCCATGGAGCTGGAAAGTTATAAAGCACTTTTATTTTCTTAAATAAGTAGGATTACACAAAATATGTCAGTCAAAGACACTTTTTCAATTAGAATTAGGTAGAATTATTTTTTTTTTCCTTAAAAAAGGAACATTTTCTCCAAATTTTGAACTGAATTAAACAATCAGCTTATATTTCTTTATTTCTTCTGTGACTTTTCTCTCAAGGAAGCATATTTTCAGGATAATAAATAAGCACAATTAGAACAAATCCTGAAAACTATTGAAGGAAAATAGATTCTTGTGTATGCTAAATCAAGAATTGGACTTTAATTGATATTTTCTATGTCCATTTAAACAGAAGCACACACACCAGGCTTAAAGAGTGTTTAAATAAACAATTATTATAGTTATTTATAGATAGGCATATGAGATAGGTATTTTGACACTCAAATATTAATATTGAATAGTTCCTATACCACTGTCATTGAAAAAATCCCTTGGGTTCAAAAAATTATCAAATTAGAATAATTTCACGACTTTGGCAGGATTTTGAATGTTTAACATTTTGGGAAATAGCAGTCTGTTAACAACAATCTGTAAAATACAAAATAAAATATATTAATTCAGCCACTGAGTTGGTCACTGCAGTCGTCTCTCCTTCTTTTTAAAATAAAATTCAGACATCTTATTACAAATATTATATGACCACTTGTTTTAAAATGCAGCAGTAATGTCTTCAGATACAAAGTGTAAAATTATAGGCTTTTCACATGAAAAACATTCAGTATTTACCTTTCTGTCCTGATGGCATTGATAGAAGTGATTCAGAGATTTCCTAATATCACATGCAAAACTTTTTATATAGACTTTTCTTTGCTGTAGCTTAATGAAGTTTGTTCTTCATTGCACTGTAAGATAAATAGCATTAATTCCTAGGCAACCCTAGCTAAAATAAATATGTTTTGTACTTTGTGGAAGAAAAGGGTTACTTAATCACTATCAAATGCAAAGTCTCAAGTTTATTATCAGTGTACGGTGAATGTTTGCCTTAAGATGAACTCAGTATCAGCAACCTTACAAATGAGGAAATAAAAACCAGGCACTGATAAAAATGTGCTGAAAGCATTCATTTTGTCAAATGCAGTTAAAGTGCACCTTGTTTAGCGCTCTGTTGCACACTTGGACTAGGCAGGATTGCTGCTTTTAACTTCCCAGGACCCAGTGGAAGCCTGGGAAGACTCAAGAGTTCTGGTGACAGACACTGGAGATCTGTTATCTTTAAATGAAGTGTTTTAGGGCCATTCCAACCTGAATTTGTGCATCCAGGTCTATTGGTTAAGCCCAGAGGAGTTCCAGCTGGTGTTCTGGCAGCTGAAACCTCCACATATTGCCTCCTCCATATGCTCGAACGCTGGCTTAGATAGTGCACCTGTAGGATTGAGAGGGAATTTCCTCCACCACACTCCCTCATTTGCTTTCAAGCTTGACCTATCTTGTTCTGCCGGGATTGCCAACAAAGGCTTAAGTCATTGCAGTGGTATTTTTTATCTTTATGCAACAGAGAATAAAATTGAAGCTACTAATTCATTCTATATGCAGCCTGAAACAATCTTGACCTGCTTTACCCCTTTCCAGTTCAACTCAGTGGTCTAAAGCCAAACAGTTCTGTTTCTCAATACTAATTCCATCATCCCAGAAAATTGTTTTACTCCAGCTGTGTTACTAGGAAATGAAAAAAAAAACACAGTGGAAAAACAAGCAAGTATGTGAATTTTTATTTCAGGTTAAACTGAGGCAGTGCTTTGAAAGAGTTAAACCAAAATGTTACATAAGAATTTGTTCAGCCGACTTCTATAGGTTTAGTCTGGAAATTTCATGGCTTTCTGCCAGTCAGCTGCTGCAGAGGCTGAATGGATCTTAAATGCATGTCTGGAGCCTGGGCTCCATTCTCTGGTGCCTTATGCAGGTTATAGAGAAATATTCTCCCCCACCCCCCACCTGAATCCAAACACTGTTCACTCTCCTCTGTTATAATACTGGTGGAACATCATTGCCATAAAGCTCCTTCTAATAAAAGTCCAAAAAGTGAAGAAACAAACCCTTAGCTACCATTTTCAGTTTTGTGCTGAAATTAGGAAAGTTCACAATGGAAAACTTAAAAACAAAACTTTAAATGTCATTAAAAGTAAAAATAAAACCCCACAACCCAAAGCCTTTGCCATGAAATGCAGTATTGTGCGATCTTGATTGTATACACAAAACCAGATCTACTTGTAACTTACCCCTGTGACAGGGGAGAGAATCATCTCCTGTCCCTTGAATCCTGACCAGAAACAGAATCACTACAGGGCAAGCTGAGCAAAAAGTTCTGCTGAGCTGCAGGCTGTTGAGAAGCACCACTATGTAGGGATGGTGTTCATAACTTCTGGCTGCCTTCTCTCAAAAGAGAGTCCCATATGGATTGACCAAACTGAGGTGGTTCTGTCTCAGGAGCTTAGAGCCAAGGCTCAATGGAGACACGTCCTCAGGGGCTCTCCTCAATTACGTGGCTTCATACTCACTGGGCATCTTGAACTCCTAGGAATGTTTTTAAAATCATAAGTATAATCAGATTCTTAATAGATACAGATGATTTTTTAAATACTTATCTCATTTGGATCCTATTTCCTGATAGAGAAATGTCACCCTCCTGCTCTGGTGCCTATCAGATGACATGACAACAGGGTCATTCAAAGGGTTGCTTCCCTGGGGCAGAGTCTCCAGGTTTGAAAATAAACATCTTCACTTTTTCTTGACATTTCGTTTTGATAGTGACTCAAATGCACTTCAGCATTTGTTTAGTAACAGGAGATAACTCCACCAGGGTAAGATGGTCTCAGAGGGCCCTTCTATTGCACTTTTGGAGTTCCTGTTGTGATTACTTGCTCTTCCTCTTCTCAGTGATCTACCATTCTGTGAAATATCATGCAGCACAGCAGATGCAAACAATCTACATTCATTAGATATTATTGGAATAACATTTTCTTTTTGCATTTTGTTCCATCTATAAATCCTTTATATGGAAGCTTAAAAAAAAATACAAGTAAAACTAATATGACATCTTAATCACCTATTTATTTTATTTCAAATTATACATCCTACTGCTACAATATGAAAGTAAGCAAATTTAAAAAAACACACCAAGCTCAGTGTGTAGTTACTGTACACATTCTAAGTTATTTTGTACCATCAAATATTGCATAGAGACTTTGAACAAAATTCTTCCATCTGTATCTATCACGCTGTTTGTCAGAATGGCAGCCTTATCATATCACTATTTTTTTAAAGGATGGGTTGCTGGCCTATCACTCAACTCCTATCCTGTAGGTAGCTTTTTGTCTGCATTTAGCTCTTTAATCTCTCCAGCTATGTGGATTTCCAGGAATTTAAACTCTCACCAGTCTAAGTCTCAATGGGTTTCAGAACTTTCCTGCCGTTCCAACTCACTAAGGAGTCTCCAGGGAAAATGCCAAATTTATGTTGCACTGTACTACCTCTTCAAGACTGCACCACATTCACTATACTACCTTACTATGATTACATGGTTGTGACCAGCCCGTCACTTGGCTTCTACTTTGTCCTTCATTCCCTCTCTTTGGAAATTCACTCCATATCAGAATGAGAGTAGGGAAAAGGTCTGAATTCACTTCAATGTCTGGCTATTCCTGGATCAGGCTAAGAAGGCAGACGTGCTATGTTTTGTTCTTTTACTGGTCCTTCTGCATGCAAGAGCTAGAGCACCAAACTTTGCTCATCTTATCCTTCTTTAATGTCAACATTAGGTTTTGATATATAGATGAATCAAAAGGTTTTTATCTACCAAGGGTGGACTCTAGAGTTCTGGATTTTTTCTGCAACAGCAGATAATTGTACTCAAAGTTAAAGCATATGCTTCACTTTATATTTTAGTTTCTCATACAGTAGAAATCCAGAGGCAAGCACTTGGGTCCTGACAATAAATACAGGGGTGTTGATTTGCAGACAACCAATTTTAAAATAAATTATTAGGAATTTATCTATATTCAAGTATCCTGAACTTGCAGCTGGTTCCTATTTTCCTTACTTTCAAGCCCCAAATCATTATACTGAACACTTTGTGGTGTGGTTGTAGATTTAAACTTTGTGTCTTAAACCCATTCCCGGAGTTAAATTGAAAGTGCACATCTATTCATATTGGGCTGATTCTGTTCTCACACTGAGGCAGGTCAGAGGTAACTGTATTGAAGTAAATGGAATTGACCCTACCCTTGTAACTTCTGTATCAGTTGAATTTCATTTGCATCAATGGGATTGATTTTGATTCACATTGGTTGAATAAGTTAGACTTCATGTTTAAGTAATTATTTTTCTTTCGATTTTAGTAAAAATCCCAATGCAGCAATTTAGAAACAAGATGAAACTTTTTTTCTAAAAGTGTTGGTTAAGTTTCTTTAAAATAAACATACAAAAAGTTTTGTATTGTCTCTATATAGAAATGCATGTTGTTAACTAAGAGACGGGAGAAGTATTCTGTAGCATTAAACCTTATTTTACAGTTCAATCATCTGGAAGATTTCTGTATGTCATATTTATATTCACTTCCTATTCAATGCAATACAGATTTTTTACGTGTATCATAGAATCATAGAATGTTTTAGGCTGAAAGGGACCTCCAGAGGTCATCTTGTCCAACCTCCCTACACAAGTAGGGACATCTCTACCTAGGTCAGGCCACTCAGAGCCCCATCAAGCCTGACCTTGAATGACTCCAGGGATGGGGTCTCCAACACCTCTCTGGGCAGCCCATTCCACTGATCTATCACCTCAGATTAAAGAACTTTTTTCTGATATCCAGTCTAAATCTATCCTTTCCTAGGTTAAAACCATTACTCCTGGTCCTATCGTTAAAAATCCTTTTGAATAGACCTTCCCCCACCTTTACGTAGGCCCCCTTCAGATACTGGAAGGTCACTATAGGGTCCCCTCGGAGCCTTCTCTTCTCCAGGCTGAACAGCCCCAACTCTCTCAGCCTGTCTTTAGACAAGAGATGCTCCATTCCCCTGATCATTTTGGTGGCCCTCCTCTGGACACGCCCCAACAGGTCCACATCCTTCTTGTGCTGGGGGCTCCAGAA
>VYZX01030258.1:11831-43893 GCA_013401335.1 Brachypteracias leptosomus
CTTCCCCACAAGCTGCATTAACCCCTTCTCTCCGTCTGCTGTTTAGAGCTATTAGAACACAGATACCTCTCCAAGTACCACAGCACATCCCACAAACTCATCAGGTCTTGTTCCTACCACTTTGAACACTCCAGTGTCACTCAGGACTCATGCAGTACAAGCTTAACCCCAGAACTTTACACAGTTAGGCAATGCAGGGGTGTCTGATCCGCAAAGTGGACAAGAAAAGGATCTTTCCTGTACTAGAAAATTCTCCTTAGAGATGGCCTTTTTTGCTGGATTTATATCCAGCTTGGTTAAACCAGGTGCTATTCTTTGAGTTAGATATCTCTTTTTTCTCAAAGAAATCCCTGACTAACATAGTTACAGGAGATGACATTCTTAATCAGAAACTCTATCCTTCAGTGACAACTGCTTGACCTTTCTAGGGCCCAGTACTTCAACAATATTTACAAAGACCAAAAAAAAAAAAATAATCTCTTGGTTTGTTGTTAGGTATAAATCTCTTGTGATAACTAACCAAAAACCCAAGAAGGGCATAATCGTCCCTCTACTCCCAAGACTTGTTACAACAAGATAGTTGGGATGGCTCTGAAGCTGGTCTAGCCAAATCTCACAGTGAATTCTTAGGACAGGTATCCAAATGGAGTAGTGCATCACCTTTCCCAAAGGTGACAGATCTTATGAGCCCATCTAGCTTCACAACCAATATTCACAAGCTGTGCCACTCACTCTGACCTCTCTGTGACCACTAATTCCTTCCTATTCTCATTCTCTGCTCTTCCCAAGAAGTATTTGCCGGATTTTTCCCCAAGCCAATAGGATATACACAAGTGGTAATCAACTCCAGTTGAGGTGCCTCCTGCTTCCTAAAGCCTGCCTTGGCTGCGCTGGTATTTGTCACATACCAATGTAGCACAAACCCCATGACACATACCAGCATCTCCAGCAGCTCAGCAGCCATGCCGACTATCTGAGAACCTCCAAAGTACCATGTTTGAAAATAAACACAAGTTTGCTTACACTGTATCTTGATCTTTCACCAAGGGCTTGGGCTCTGCCCAGGAGGCAGACAGAAAGACTCAGCCAGGCAGAACGATGGGCTTGTGGTTAAGGCACTGGTCTGGGAGTTGACACAGCTGGGGTTGGACCCTGCTCCCCGGCCATCTTTCTCCAAGACCTTGAACAAGTTGCTAATTCCTCTGGGTCTTAGTATTCTCATCTTGAAAATGGGATGCAGATCTCTTAGTACACCTTTCCTGTAGGGACTAGCCAGAAATTTAAGTCAATATGAGGCTTTTAAATTGCATTTCAACCACGGCTCCCAACATCTAAGCTGGCATTAACTTGGGCAGATTCTCTGGCCATAACATAGATGGATGATGCTGCAGCTAGAGAGGAATCTGCCACGGAGAACAAGACTAGAATTCCAAATATTAATACATTGTGGTAAAAACAATGTCAGAATGCAGGAAGTGCAATATTTTTACACTGGTGTGAGTACTCACTTATGTCTAGAATTGGTGAGGACTCTGCAGAACTTCTGGCTACATGAAGGGAACCAGACTTTTGAATAAAGATGTTAACCATCATCCTGGTTAACATACATAACCAGGAGTAAAAACTGAAGTATATGAAGTGCCCGTTTCATTCAGCTTTTGAAAGACCTCAGCTGAATAATTATGCCCTGATTTGGACCATTTAGAGAATTTCCAGAGAATAGTCATGAGAATGGTCTGAAGTTCAGAAATCATGAGCTGCCAAAAAAGACTGAGAAACTGGGGTTGCTTAAAGAGAAGAGAAATGGGCTGCTGAAAAAAGGGAAAAAAATTAATCCATGGTGGTCAGAACAAATAGAAATATGATTAAGTTACACAAATTCAGGAAAACATTGGAAGTGAAGGAATAGTGAAGCACAGGAATGTTTTTCTTGGACAGAACATCCACCATCAGGAGAATTAAGGACCAGTTAAAGAAAACCTGTAAGGAGTGACATAGTTTGATTTGATCCTGCTCACAGTTAGAGAATGTCCTAAAACTGCATTCCTCTTGGCTGCTTTATTTTAATTATTATTCTTTCATTTCTTTAGAGATTGGTTACATACAGAATCCACATCATAGAAACATTCATAAGTGAATGTACCTGAAAATTCTCTCTGGTTCCAGACCCTCAGTTTTGAGAATGAGTTTCTCCACAGGCATGTTCAAGATCAGTGTTTTATTGTTACATTACACCTTCCAGCCAGCTATTTCTAAATATTTCAGAAAACAGAGTTTACCTTTCAAGCAATCTATATAACACAAGATGATTAGAGATACCCATAGCACCCACAGGTGTGCCTAGCATATTTTTTTTTAAGTCATGTTAAATGTTTTGTCTTACTGACCTTGTGGTAACAAACACTACAAAAACTATTCGGGCTTCATTCAGAACTGACTGATGGATCCATAGGATGAGACACTGATTAATAATTTTGTAACACCTTTAACAGAAGCCTTCCAGGAAAATTTAAGTTCTATTATACAGAGGTTGGACATTTTCTTAATGTTGTCATCAGCAAAAGACTCCAATTCAAAAACCAAAAAACTTCAAATAATTGAATTCAAAGTGCCAAGTCTGACCAAAAAGCTTGATATTTTTACAAAGGCAGTTACTTATCTGATCATACAACAGCTCTTGCTAAATTTTAATACCTAATAATCACCTAGGTGCTAATTTTGAAAGATAAAGATGTAACTAACCATACCCCAGCTACTAAATTAGTGATGGAGAGCTGCAGCTCCATACTTCTGGCCAGGGAGTCTTTTTCAAGCACCAAATCCAAAACTGCTCACATTGAGCAAGTGACTCAATATGGACGAATGTCATTAATGGTGCCTTGTTAAACTAAGGCCAGTTGTGGAATAAAACCTTTCCAGGTCAGTAGGTTATAGAGGCAGATAAGAGACAGTTTCCTCTGCAAACACCAAATACCTCATGCAGGTATATTTCTGAAAAGAAAATCACTGATGCCACATCCCTGTGCCTATGGTAACTGGAGACAATCATTCTACAGCCTGTAGTAAAGTAGAGCTGGTGGGCTGTAAATCTGGATATTGCTCATATGGAAGTTATATACTGCCCACTGATGACCTGGTTACAATGTTACCCCCTCTTATAAGCTAGATATGCCTCACACATTTTAGGAACCTATTGGAGAAATTGCCAGATCATGCCAGAACAGCAAGTCATCTCTGAGCAAGTCCTGGGAAGACAACAGTCTGCACGACGTACTTTTAGCAGAAGAATAGACCCTGTGATGAACAAGCATGAAATAAAGAATGTATGTGGAACATTTCCTCCTCCTCAACCAAAAATCTTGCACACAGATACTGAGAAGTGAACTGCTCTGTCAGTGTTAACACCCGTGTTCTCATTGCCAAGTACAACCAGTGCTCTTTAATCATATCACTCCCAGCTTCCTCCTCTCCTCTAGACTTGCCCCTGATTTTTAGGCTCCCCAAACAGGAGGGGGAGAACCCACCCTTTCATGCTCCCTGCAAAGCCTATTTCTAGACTACCAGCAAGAGGATTTCTAGACGTAGAAAAGAAACAGCTTTTTTAGATCCCAGTAAAAGATAATAAACTTCTGGGAAGCAAGCAGAAAACCAGAAATACAGTGGAAGAACCACAATTCCCAAAGTAAGCTAAGTAATAAGGAGCAAGCACCCCATTCTCAGGGCATCATAAATAAGCACCCCTCTCTCCTGCTGCTTTCCTTCCCCATGATAAAAAAACCCACCACAACATATTAAAGTTATACTGTGCAAACCAACCATACAATTAGAAATGGGCCAGGGGTGCAGAGACTTGGATCAGGAATTCTCCTCAATACTCAAGCTCATGCAGGTCTGAAAATTTTGGGGATTATCTTTATTCATGTGTTTTTTCATTGCCTCTATCTCCAATTCCCTGGAAGTTGAAGAGCATGGCAGCTATTTCTGGTTCTATCCCACAAAACTACATGACTTAATTCTCAGAAAAAAGGGAAAACTTTCTGGAAAGGCCAGTGCAGGGCTGTGTCTGCTCAGCTGTAGCTGTAAAAATGCCTCTAGCCATTTACATGGGTTATACACAAATATTTACTGGGTTTTCAATCAAAAACAAATATTTACTATTCTAATTGGAGCAGTACTTGGCAAACATACTCTGTATTTGCAGAGTAGCATCTTCCTAAGGAAATACATACTCATCCACCAAAGGTAATGAATGCAAAAGAAAAACCACTCTTTCCACTATTAAAAAGACATTTATTTCAGCTTTCCTAAAGTTTTGCCAATCACAAAGTCATCACTGTTGGTTTATCCTGTCACAGTCTATTTACTGACCTGTCCTCGGCTGTTGAGATCTTGTGAAACTTTTCTGAGATAGCCATGAAGGCTTCCAATCTGTATTTGCTCTTGCACCCTGTCACTCCAACTGATCAACCCTTCAACTATAAAATGCAGGGAGCTTTGCTGCCACTGGGGGAAATTTTCTTGATTTCTATGCCCAAGGACAACATACAATACCTGAAAGGCAGTTGCACTCTGAAAACCTACTAAGAAGGGTCATCACTGGAAGTATCATTCTGTCATCATTCTGCATGACGAAGGGAAACAGCTTTATTCAAGTGGATTGTGACCAAGTCACCCCATATACACCTGTGTCTTAAGACAACACAAATATCAATATTGGAATGTTGGTTACAGATCTTAGTTTTTCACCTTCACAGAATCCTTGTTCTTCCTCCGCCTTTCCAAGAGACAAGAATGGTCAAAATAAAAGGTTTGGTCTTTTTCTAGCCTAGGAATGAATAAAAATCACGGCCTTCCTTGGAGGATGCTCCACTCAGATCACTATTTACTGCTATATTTACATGACATAACAGAAGCAACCCTAGAACATGACAGTCTCAGGCACTTCTGCTATACATTTTTAAACCCATGAAGCCATAATTTAGGGAGAAGTTCGCTAGAGAAGAACCCCCCACAGATTCCTAGCACTCTTTTGGCTACCTCTGTAAGCACACAAATACAGAAGTTAGTTAATATAGGAAGAAATGATTCTGGAAAAACAGAATCTGAGATCCAATTGTATAATTGTGAAATTGGGCAAGATTTTGCAGAGAAGCACCTTGCAAAACAGAAATTTGAAATTTTCCTCTGCAGAGGAAAAAACCCACAACTTCTTTTGCCAATATAAGATTCAAAATTCGCCCAAAGTCTTCAATATGTAAAAACATTTAAAGTGCCTTGCTTACATATTAGTCCTGAGTGTGTGCTTAGACTAAATAGTCTCTATCTTCCTTTGGATAGAAGAGGATTTTCAGATGAGCTGTCATTAATAATATGCTATGCATTAAAGCAAACATTAATGTGCTTTCTCAAGTTATTGCAGAAGAGAGCATCTTTAACATACGTATAATAAGGGATCATTTTTATAATTTCATTTCCATTCCTGAATGTCAACCAACTTAAACAGAATAAGATCCCTTTAGTGCACGCTGAAAATACTGCACGTCATAAACGCTTGTCATAAACAGATGGAAAGTTTTGCTTACCCTCTCTGTTCCCTACGACTGAAGGCGGAGAGCACACAGCAGTAGCTTCCAAGACACCAATATATTAGAGAGGAAAAACCCACACATTCTAATAGCCCACAAGCTCCAAAAATTCACTCAAAATAAGCAAGTGAACCTCAATTGACCGCAGCAGATTTGGAAAGCCGGATAAAGTACTACAAGAGTCAGACTGAACTAAAAAAGTTAAGCAGATATTTTTGTTCTAGCTGATATTTCAATACAGAGGAAAAAAAAGAACTTAACAGCTCTTCCATTTATAACATCTGACAACAAGTTTTGTTTATAGTTGCTGAACTATTGATTTCTACTCTGGAATATTTCATAGAAGTGTCTTAAATATTTTAAAAATTACAAGAAGGTTTAAAATGATCAGTTCTACATAAGTAATGATGCACAAAAATGAAGATTATAAAGAATTAGCTGCTATACATCTTCGTAGTCATGCAACAAGGGAAAAAGTAAATAGAGAGTGTTCAGTAACATCAGTTACATTTTTGGAAGGCTCCCTGATCGTCTTAGTCCTCATATTTTGGGACACGATGAGATTCTCATGCTTTAAAAGCCTCCATTAAGGCCTTTAGAAGAGTGACCTGGGTACCTCAAGTATGTCTGGGACAACCCTGAATTAAGGCACGCATCAGCCTAATCAATGTATTTTGCAGTTGGTATGTCCACAGCACACTATCCGTCACCAGTAACACCAGTAATGGAGTTGTCCATTAGAGGTTTGAGGTTAGACAGCCACAGATTTCTTCCCTCCTTCATCTCACAAAAGAAGTCTAAAGAAACCTGAACATACAGAAGAGGAGGGAGTTGCTCACTTTGAATCATTTATTACCATAAACCTGATGACTTGGACTCCAGTTTGGGACAAGCATGTCATAAGACCTCTTGAAAAAAAAAGGTCTGTTTCAAATAGACATGGTGTCACACCCATCTGGATGGTCCTTCTGGTTTTGTCTTCATTTTGGGTTTGGTTTGGCTCTCTTGGAGCCAGTTATTTCACTTTTTAAAAAAAGCTGCCAAATGTGGACGGTGGGTGTGTCTTGTTGACATCTTGCGGTCCACATAATACGGCCATTTTGCTGATTGTCAGGGCAGTATGATTAAGACCTTAAAATCAAGGGAGAGTTTAGCCAGCAACGTGAACTGAACAGCAGCAATTAAGCCTCATTTCAACAGTCAAGTACAACCACCTCCATCACTCTTCATCAATGTAACATCCCTTAATCCCCAGCTGTATCATTTGTCTGGGTCCTCCTTTACCAACCATTATTAGGCATAGCTCCAGCCAGCTATTACTTTACAGAGAAATAAGAGCAACCATAATAAGTTAAATCAAAGGTCCTTCTAGTCCAGTACCCCGTTTCCAGTCATGTCCAGGAAACAGCTGTTTAGGAACAGCAGCAAAGCAAGTGAATTATCCTTCTTGTGGTGTAGTCTCCCAGCGATCAGCAGTTTAAGGAAATATTTCCTGATTTCCAGAAGTAGACTGCTCCCACAAGATTATGTACATGTGAGGCCTGGTGTTCCCTCCTAGCCAACTGGCAGAGGTTGGATCTTCAATCTGTCAACCCTCAAGCACAGCAGAATAGCCAAATTCTCCGCCAATAAAAATCAGCAACATTTCACCAGCTTGAAAGCGGTTAACGTTAAATAAGTACTTTGGACTCCTATCTTGAAATGAAAGCATCCTAGGGCCCAGTTCTCGTGTACACAGAGGATCTTTTAAATCATAGTAGCAATAAGGAAAAGATTAGGAGCAATCATGAATTTTATTTGGCTGCCCCTGAGGAGCCTTAGCCCAAGTTAGAAAGACGTTCCATTATGAATTTAAAAGCTAATAGATAACTCCCAAACATTAATCTCCTTTTAAACACCACACATTGGACACAGTACTAAGAAAACCAAGTGTCAGATGTGAGCATATAAAAGAAATTGAATAAAAGTGTTGCAATTAGTTAAAAATATAGCTAAAGTGATTTACAGCAGCCATGAATTCAGCCAAGCATTGATATGAAGAGTAGCTCACACAGTAAGATGATGCCGTGTGGTATAATATTTATCTTTTTTTTTTTCAAGAATTATTTCAGTGTAAATGACTTTAGAAAAGAATCAGAAAATCCCTGCCAAAATAGCATAACTTATATCACACACCACACACAGAGAAAGGTACCTAGGTATGGGATACTCTTATTAAAATCCTAGAATAACTTAAGTAGGAAGGGACCTCTGGAAGTCATCTATTCCAATCCCCAGTTCAGAGTAGGTGTAATTAGACCAGGTTGCTCAGGGACTTCTCTAGTTGAGTCTTGAACATTTCCAAGGACAGAAATTCCATAAAATGTAAGTCATGAGGTTATAAAAATAATTCCATTTAAGTAGCAAGTGTCAAACAACATTATTCCTCCATTACAGTGTGCACATTACATTCACTATTCCGCATCATTTCTGTTTCTTTTTGCTATTCTGCTGAGACTCTGAAAAAATATTTGATGAAGAAATTCGTTGCAGAGGCTTCCTTTAGCTTCTGGAGCTGATAGGAAGTGGGGAAAGGACAGGTTCCTACCACAACATTCATCACTTGAGACAAAACATGGGTTAGAAGGAGCATAAGCTGGGACAGTGTGTGTATATACATTTTCAGTGAAGGATTCAGAACTTCCTAACAAATTTAAGGCCTTGGGATACAGCACCACCACGCTGGAGGAACACAGCGAGAGGCAAGCAACTACTACAAGAAATTTGACCTTGATCCATCCAAAGCCTGACTCCTAAAGCACCTCCTATACAGAGCTTCCATGCAGGATCAAGACATGCACATCAACCTTTCCTCCTACCCCCTTCCCCTCTAGAACAGGTTTTACAACTTCTGCCCAGGCACTTGAGAAAGTCTTTAATTCTGCCCTCTTAATCTTGGCAGGCTACTCCCAAGCAGTGGTTTCCCTGCCTCTCCTTGAGGGGCAGGTTTCTTAGACCCCTGCTGAGATGGTGCCACCTGCCCAATTCTGCACTTTCTTTGAATAGATTCAGTGGTTTCCAAGTGGAAATGATCTCCTGCTCCAATCAGAGTTTTGCAAGACCCAATCTTAACAGACCACAACATTATTGCAAAGGAAAGCAAAACCAAAAACAGAGGGGAAAAAAAAGTCCATCAAGAAATACTGGCCACTCAGAGCTCCAGACAAGCCATAAGTGAAACACTTGGGCAGCTTCTGGACCAAGCACACATGGCTCAGCATCCCTGCTGATGCATAAAGAAACAGGCTATAAGAACTGCAGGATTGGATGAACGACTTCTCCGCCCCTGTCCTGCCCAAACCAGCCTGTTTCAAAAAGGCATCACATAGAGCAGGCAAAGCATCACTAGTATTTTCTCTCTCCAGGACTTCTGACAGCACAACATAATTACTAATACTCCTTAGGCTGTGCTCTCATCACTCAATGTGCCCCATTGCTTGGGAGGGATGACTAAATACCAGCAGCCAACACCAATTAAGTGGAATGAAGAGAAGGAAGATCCTATAGCTTTAAAATGCCTCTTCTGGTTTCCTCAAACTCCTACCCCTCATCCTTATAATGAAAGGAAGGATATTTATGAACCAACAGCCAAAAAGAGATTTTCTATCAAAAACCTAAGCACCAGCAATCCTATCACTGCCCCATAAAGCAGATGAAAGGCTGCGTAAGAGTTTTAGGCAAGCTTTAGACTTTCCTGTGGAATAGCAACCCATTGGCCATCGCTTTGCCCACAATGGTGACAAGTTATGGTAATGCTCCAGGAGTTAAGCATATCTTAGCTAGTCTTGGTAATGAAAAATTGACTTTTACATCATAGAACAAAGGATTTCAAACTGTTCCTTTCAGTTAATAACAACACTATGTATCAATGTATGCCTTAATTCTTCAAAGGGCAAAAAAAAATTGAAGGTCAGGCATTAGGCACTTATAATCTCATCTGGACCAATAAATGTCTGCAAATTATGGTGAACCTGTTTAAAAGGCATGTCTGAATGACATCACCCTTTCCTTGAACCTGCAATATCCCAGGATTTACAACATCCTCCTTGTATTTAAAGCATCACTGCTTGTCCTGATAAAAGCTTTAACTTCACAGACATTACCCCAACAACATGTCATCAGTCTAACAAAAGGCTCGAATATCAGACTGCTTCACAAGAGTCAGCATTTTCTTCCTCCTACCCCATGAGCTACAGAGAAGACACATTGGTGAGCTACAGATGGAGGAACACACCACAACCAGGCAAAGCAAGTTGGCGGGGTCACCACAGCTCTGCAGCTCCTTGGTGTGTACCTTCTTCTGTGTACATACACAAAATAATGCCACCCAGTGCCCAACATCTCTGCCAAGAGTATTAGAGACTGTGATAGCCCAAACAAGCCTCTCAAAGACATCTGCACTTTAAGACATAACACAGGTCCCACAGGACACACTCACCATTCTGAAGCATCTACTAATGCTGCATGACCTCCACATGCTGCCTGTGTTCAAAGTGGATCTCCTCTGCCAGCCATTTGTAGGCAGGTAACAGCAAATGAGTTACTCAAGTCCCGAGACCTTCAAAGGAGGATTTTCTTGAGGAAAAAGCAGCCTTGGATCTCTCTTCCAGCTCAGCAGGGTTCAGTTTTACTCTTTTCTGCTGCCTTTCAGCTGCACCAGGCAATGCAGCAAGACTGCCAGGCCTCATTCCTCTGCCACCAGAGGTTCTCTAGAGGACCAGGGCTACAGCCACACTGCCAAGTCTTTCATCCTTACTCCTTGCTCTCAGCAGTAGTCTCTCCTTTTCCAAGGGGAAAAAGTTCTGAGATCTCAGGAAGCCTTGTGCAGAGCAGCTGAACTCCATTCCTCACAGCTTCCCCACGTTATTTCCTCTTCCTCAGGAGGCACCTTCACAGCAACAGCTTTCCTCCAGGCACTATTCCTCAGCTTAACATCATCACCCTATAAAAAGAGCTCTACCTCGAGCTCAGAACTGCTACAGCTCACTCTTATCCAGTAGTATATTCTCAATTCAGCCTTTCCTCAGCTTCAGTTCTCCATAAAGCAGCATGGACATGCTATTTGCAAACCAGCCTTTCCCTATGAGTCCAGCTCCTTCCTTGCTAAAAAACCTAGTGCAGGTGTGGCCAATTGAGCAGGGCTGGCCACAGCTTTAAAGGTGAAAACACCTCCCACATCCTACCAGTGACTACAGGGGATTTACTTTCAGATTTCACCAACATAGCTGTAATAAGGAGGGAAAAAAAAAAAAGTTCATTTGAGTATGTTTAGGCAGCTTTCTGATTCACAAGAATCAAAGCTATTTTTAGGATGCTCTTTGTTTGAAAGTGAAGGAGTTCCTTTATTTAACTGTGCAAAGAATCATAAACAAACATGAAGAACAGTTCAGGGAAAATTAGATAGTGACAAACAAAGTGTTTCCAATTACATGGACTAGCCTGAAGTAGCCTGGTTTAGCACCCCAATTAAAAGAGCATCCTCCTTTTCTTCCAATATAAATTGTTAATATTGCATACACAGACAAAATGGAGAAATAATATATTCCCTAGGTGTTGGATCAAGGGTTTTGGTGCGTTGCATCAGAGGTGGCTAATCTGTGTGCCCAAGGCCTGGGCTGGGCTGCCAGTGAATGTCACCCAGCCTGCTCCTCTTCTGCAGTACTATATCCTGAGGGTCCCCACAATGTTGACAGTAAGGGATTGTTTGAGCTAGTCTGCTCCTTTCACGGAGGTTCAGTTGTAACCCCTGCACATAGGTGAAAGCTGCCCAGCCATAGGTGCTTTGGTTCGTCATCAAACATGTACCTGCTTAGGTGCAGGGGACACCTTCATTCAGATCAGATAAATGAGAGGAGGGAGGGTGACTCACATGGTCCTTGCACAGTGGAGTGCCAAGGTCATGGCAGGCTGCCCTAAGGTCTCTTCCCATTCAGATAACATCCAGTGCTCACATGTAGTCAGACTCCAAGCCTGCACTTTCTATTGCACTCAACAACAGCAGCACAAGCAGTAAAGGGAATGCTTGTGACTTTAAAGGATTATTTTCTGCTGGAAGGTGAAACAAGAAGACAGAACCGTAATGTACGTTTAATTATGACACACAAAAACGAGCCTAACTGGAGTTGATGGAAGTCTTTTCATTGACTTCATTGGCAATGAATCAGGTTCATCCTTAGAAGAGATCCTTGTCTTCCCTTCAGATCTTTTATCAGCCTTACAGCATTAGAAGCATGTGTTAGGAAATCTGTGATAATATCTTTACCCTAACACCGACAATTCATGCTGCCATTAAAGAAATAGAGAATGATGAAAGGTGACAGGAGAAATTACCCTTCCTTTATCTTCAATAGCACAGATCCTCTCTAGAGCATTCTGCTTTCTTTCTGGGTGAGATCAGACTTTCTCCTACTCAGTTTGCAGCTTTTCCCCAAGCAGTAGCTCAAGCTGATCAGTGACTAAGCAGGACAACATCAGTGATTATCTGTGTGACTTTTGAAACCTAGTCCTTTCAGGGGTCCCAGCAACATTACCTGTCAATGCCATCTTCCCAAAACCAAGGAAGAAAAACATTTAAGGTTCTCAGTTTGCACAAACAACCCTCCATCATCCTGGCAATTTAACTCCATCTGGAACATCCTATCTTCATATTTCAGAAAATATGAAATGAGGGAGGACAGGAACCATTAAGAGTTCACAGATTTATTTTTTTTTTAAGTTCTTTGCCTCAGAATGGAAATAATTTTCATTTGCACTCCTTTTTGCCCCCTCCACCACCACCATATGCTAGGCTCTTTCCCTCTCCTTGCACTCTGTATTTGACCTCCTGGTGAAGGTCAGGAAACGTCATCCAACTGTGAGCACCTGCATTGCTGCAGGTGTGGGAGGAAACACCCGGCTCAGTGGGTCAAGGAACCCTTTGCTGGTTTACAAAATTAAGACCTGTTATGTCCAGAGAAAGCAGCTTATGTTTATTGTTAGTGCAGTGGTGGAGGGACATGCCAGAAATGCTGCTCGTGGTAGTAAAAGTGGTTATAGCTGTTTCATTTTTGAGAAAGGAGGTGACCTGTAGTTTTGGAACTGCATGGACTGCATTTCCAACATGCTTTGTTCTTTCTTTTGAAATCTTCCACTTTTCTGCTTTGATTCAGACCAAGGTGAGTGTCCAGATACGTGCACTGAGTACATGGAGACGTGTTGCGCTGCCTCCAGCAGCACTGACCACGCACACAATATGCTGGCTCTAGCACATTTGCAATGCTTTTTCTGTTTAATTTTTAAACAGGACTCATATGAGGCTCTCTCTCGCCAGACACCTCATTAAAGCTGATAGATTTACAATCCCTGGTTTACAGTTTCTGGGCTGTGGGTGGCCTTGGCCTTGTGCGACTTGCGAAATTTTGCATGCCACCATTTTCCAATTGTAGAGTAGGAAGAACAAGAAGAATCCTCCTTACCTCCCATACACAGTCTTGCTGCTGAGAATAAAGCACTAATATTTCAGAGAGGATCTGCCTGTTACGACATGCCCCTCCACTGGTTGGGACAATGGAACTCCAGCCGCAGTTGGTGGCCCCACACACAACCACTGGGGCTTCTAATAAAAATAAATTAGAGTTGCTGTTGTAAAAACAAATAAATAACACTAATAACTCCAGGAGAATTCTGTCAACACAGATGATGGGCAGGGCTGTCACAGTATTTTATTTGCTAGGTTTCTAGAACTTTGCTTCTGACCTTTTACCTTCTAGAAACAGCCATGTTACAGAAACCTCCCTGAAGAGCAATCTCTGTCTCTCCATGTAAACAGCTGAGAACTCTCTGGAGAGCTGCTCAAGAGATACATGCACTGTCTGTCAGTGGTGAAGGAGTCAATTCAAACCCATGATTCAAACAAATGCACTTTAAGAGCTTCTAATGTTTATATTGGCTTTGTGTTCGTAACGCTATTTTGAGAATGGTCTGCCTAAGGCATTTTTCTCATTTCCAAACTGAAAGTTACTTTAATGGGGCCATGCATGCAATGGGTTAGTTCCTGCACTGGGCTCCTTGCCGAGGCTTCCACCTGCCTCTTTAATGACAGAGCTTTTCTACTGCTCTGCATGGAGCCATATCTGGACTTTAAGGACTTGTGCAGCGATGGTGCTTTGCATGGTCTTGTGCACCACACCCACCTTCTGTCCCAAGGCTGAGAACAATCAGAGCTAGACAGAGCAGGGAAAGAGTAAGAAAAAGCAATATTTAGACAGAAAACTTTCCAAGCATTCAGGAGAGAATGGCTTGCAGATGTATATGTTTAAATGACATTTACACTCCCATTGTTTCCTTTAACTTGGTGCTCATCTTACTGTAGGCTTCTTGTGATGAAAAAAGCAATACTGCTGAGAGCTGTGTTCTTCTTGGTGAGAAATAACACCCTTCCCCTTCCCTCTGAGATGTATGGAATGTTAAAGAAAAAAGAAACCCAGCATTTTTGGATCATATGTTTAGTGGGGAAGTCTCCCTTAGATACTCCAGCTTTGTCTCTTGGGTCCTTTTCAGCCAGAGGAGATAGCAAAAGACTTCACGTACCCAGCACAGGTGTTCAGAGAAGAGCTGGCACAACATTTTTACATTACCCACTCCAAGGATCCAAGTGGAAGGAGAAGGAAGACTCAGCATGATGTAATATCCAGGTCCATTTTCCCCTTGGCAAAGACACGTAACTGAACCAAACCTTCAGATATTTCTTTTAGAAACAGGGAGTCCAACAGACAGACTTCTACAGTCTTTCCTTGCTCTATAATCTTGAGATACGTGATCCAGCTGCAGATGTGCCTGTATCTACTCCAGTACGTCCACATCTCTGAACATAATGTCCCCTTAATCCAGCCTAGCTACGCTGCAATGTTCATACCTCCACACTGCAAAAGTCTCAGTGGTTTGGCACAGAATTGTGATCTTTGAGGACACAGACTGTAAGTACAATCCTCACTTCATGCAAATGATTCTCTCACTAGCAAAACCAGTGGAAGGGTGTCAGTTTATACCAAGGGATCATTTTCCTTAGACCATACCTTGGCCACTGGGAAATAATAATCCTACCTTTTCTATAACTAATTAGGACCTCAGACAGCCACTCAAAGTCCAATTCACCACTCACCCAACTCCAGGATTACAGGGACTTCTGCAGGCTTTACAACACACTTGCCATTTCTTATATCTCCACAGAAAAATTCTGTTCAATTTACCCAACGTCCTCTTCCCAGATGTCAGTGATACTTTGGCATCCCACTCTGCAACATCTCTATTTTTGATTTTTCTGTCTTGGAAATTGGTTTTGTGGTTCAACCACATTTTTTTTTTAACTTCCTATGATTGACATACGATCTGAGTTTGGCTAGAGCAAAGGGACATGCTGCATGACATATCATCAAGAGAAAACCTGCCTAGACAAGGACTTTGTATAGACTTGGTTTGACTGGTAAAGAAGGAGATCCAAATAAAACCATTTGACATGTAGAGAAACGGCCGTATGAGATTAATGTGAAGACAGGAAGAGAAATCAGATGTTTAATGTGATGGGACCAGTCCTGCATATGATGTACTTCATAGCTCCTTGGGACTTTGCTGCACTGACAAACTTCACACCAACCACAACCAAAAGAGCTTGAGACTGCAGGGGTCACTTTGGTGCTCCCCTGCCCATGGAATATGACAAGTTGCAGCACACAGTCCTGCTCAGGTTCCAGCTTAAGAGCATGAAATAAGAAGCTGAGGTATCTCATTCCATGGTAACACATGGTATTTGTTTATCCTGAGATGGAGGATGAGTGAGTCTGCTGATATTTTAATAACTCCCGATGCAGTCTGCTTCTCTTGGTGTTACATTTAAATAATTGCACATTCGTGTCATGGAAATTCAGAAGTATCAAGTCACACGTTGGTTTACAGTTATGTATTCATGTCACAAGCAAACCAAAATATGACAGTGACCTGTAAAGCTGTTCCTTTCACAGCTGAAGAGACTGACCTGGATTTTTATTACACACATTCAAAATCAGATCACACCAAGTGGACCTGACTTAGGCAGTGTCAGTGAGGGAAGAACTGTGCCCTCTGACCCCAGCAGTCTTAACTAGGACTCTTCAGCACTGCTTTTACTACATGGTTTTGTTCAGATACCTTCATATGCACTTGCAAAACAGCGACTACAGCAAAATACAGCCAGAGAAAGCAATAATTTGCTAGGAATTAAATCATAATTAAATCGTTTGCTAGGTTAAATAATTCTTGTGAAGAATTTACATAGGTATGTAAGTCATAAGCATCTGGAGCTAAAGATCAAACTGGCTTCTCTGCAGATCAGTATTTCTGAACACATGTGGACTGCTAAAAGTACAACACACGACAGAACTGTGTAACCCAGCAGAAAACTGGCTACACTTGGATTCATTTAACAAGTACCAAATGTTATTTTTCACCAAAGCCTTCTTCCTATTCTTCTCTTTTTAAACTAAACTGTCACTCACTACAGGACTGAATGGAAATGATCAAACCATAGACACTAGAAAGACTTCTGTACATACTGGATTGGGTTCTACTGGAGTAGCTTGAAGCACATGTTTATATATACTTCCATTAAGTTTATTTTCTTAGGGTGAATGAAAATAGTAACTTCTTGGAGCAGGGGATGGAGAAAATCAGCCTTCCACAGAAACCACAACTGAGAAGAATTTGATAACGGTGCAGAATTAGGGGTGCTATGATATTTAAGTTTCACTAAAGACTTATCTTCCTTCAGAAATTGCTCCCACCTTATATACTTAAAACCAGTTACCCACAGGATGCCATCATCTGAAGTTCTGAAATACTGATTTCAATGGAAGTATTTTGATGTTTTATCAGCAAACTGGGAAACCAGGTCTGAGTTATTTTAGGCAGAAGTCAAAGCAATTTTATTTCCAGTACCTCAAGACATAAAAGCAGCAAATTATTTCCCTTCCCCCTTCAAGCATACGTGAAATTAGCAGTATCATCCAATCACATTTCAAAGCTACGTAACCACTTTCTCATAGGTTAAATACTGAGCCAAGACTGCAAACTTACTAGAATAAAGGAAGCTCAAGAGAAGGAGGCTCGTTATGTCCAGCACCTTGCCCAGTACCAATAATTTCATCCTCTCCTTACAGAAAAGAGGCAGGTATCTTCTGATGTTGACTAAGGAGGAATAAAAGGTCAGCTCTATAAGGTTTCAAGACTTGATAAAGTGTAGGTTAGCTTGTAGAGGTTTCAGTGTTCTCTCCTAAAACTAAATAATCTTTCCACCCCTCCCCTTCAGGCACTTTACAACATCCTTTCTTAGTTCTTAACATCAATCTGTCTCTGACACAAGCAAGTTTTCTCCAGAGAGAAAACCAGTCAACCAGATCCTGCTGGTTTATTCCACTGAAGATCTTCTAGTGCTCTGGGATTCCTCGCTGTAAGGGAGGCAAAGAGAGTGCCCTATCTTGGCATGTCTGAAGAGAGAGGCATTAGCAGGAGCTGTTGGGGTGGACTCGTCTAAGAACAATGTCATCAGCTGGGTGGGAGAAACTTCTAGTCCAGAGCGAAGATTCGAGAAATGAGAAAATGTCATTGAAAGGAGTTTACTTTAAATAAATAAAATTTATTTTACCTAAGATTGTGGAACACCTTGTGCAAATGCCTCAGTTCCTGCTATCTCTGTAATACCTCTGATTCCTGTTCTCATAGATTCTCTTCAGGGAGGGAATGTAAAAGGTCTTTGCTTTTCCTTTGATTCTTCTTCAGAGGACAGGTAGTGCCCAGGGAAATGAGTCCCAAACACAGACAGGACTTGTGAGAGTGACTGCAATACCAATAATAACAAATTAGAAAAAATGCAATTAATTATTTTTCCAATTGAAAAATAAGCAGTACTCGCATTCTTGTTATTCTGCAGGAAAGAACTGATTGCCATGGAATTCTCGCCAGGAAAAAAAATCACATCCAACTACTTCTTTGGATGTCAGTATCCATCTCAGTGAATAAATTAATCCCTTCTATGGCTGCAAGTGAGTAGTTCTGGGTGTCCTACAGCATCTGCATCCCTAAAACCTGCACTTTTTTGCCAGACA
This sequence comes from Brachypteracias leptosomus, assembly GCA_013401335.1. Lineage (NCBI taxonomy): Eukaryota > Metazoa > Chordata > Aves > Coraciiformes > Brachypteraciidae > Brachypteracias > Brachypteracias leptosomus. The sequence goes on from VYZX01030258.1 coordinate 29,569, forward strand.
GGGCAGTGTCAGAGCAGACACTGTCCAGGTCCTGGGGGAGAGAATAAAACAGGAGAGGCTTGGAACTATGGGTCTCATGGGACAACACCATAAAACAGATGCAGAGATTTACTTCTATTCTAACTAAATCCCATTTGCTAATTGGAAAATACTCCATCTGAACTGTCTTTTCTGACCTTATTTATTGTTCAAGGACAGAGCTACAGGAGGAATGACATTCCTTGGTTTTTACATCAGAAGCAAAAGTCAAAGCACCCTCAATCTAGTTTCATGTCTTTAAGAAAACTTTTTGTATTGTCAATAGAGTCGCAAGTCTTGATTTGTGCAGAGCTCACGATAATAAAATTGCACACCAGCAACACTTTTGTCAGGACATAAGGTCAAAGGTGGAAATGACAGACATGAGAAGATACTTCAACCAAATCAAGACCATGACTTGAAAAGCAAAATAATAAGTTAACAGCCCTGAAACCACAGCTCTCCATGACTTATTCGAAGTGTGTGGAAAGACAGACTGGTTTTAACTAAACTGCTTCACTCTGCCAAATATTTATTTCTCATGAAAACTCCTCTGAGATTTTCAACCCACAAAAATCTTCCATTATATTGTCTTTTCATTCAGATTTGGAACTGAAACAAACTTCAGCTTGTCAGGATTTCTTCAAGACGGAAGTTCTGAGAAAAGTTGCTCGGCCCTTTTTGTCAGTTGTCAGAGAAGATAAATGCTTGTCTAAGCAGAAATATGCCAGGGCTTCCTCCATTCCCTACAAAAGCAACCATGGGGGCCCTGCTTGAGATCAGCTCGAGGATTATCCTCCTACCAGGCACTGCCACACAGCACCTACGGGACTTCTGCTGGACAGCTCCAGAGGGCCAGTGAGAAGAGAGGCAAAGATGGCCAAGGTGTTGCCATTAGATGCCACCACAGCTGTTCAGCTTCCATAGTGTCATCCTGCACATCCCCAGACTCAGTGAATGAGAACCACTCATGGACAGAATCTATACACAGCAGACTGGGTATTTGTTGAAGCCACCTCCACCTTGCCCTGTACATGACACACACCCCGATAGTTTTGCAGAAGCCTGCAATTGGAATATACAATTCTTCTGTGTAAAAAAACCAAAATCAGCAAAAGGACACCAAAATAATTTGACCTTTGGCCATGGTTCAGCTCCAGAAACCACTGTGCTTGCATTCACCTTCTCCAGTATTATTAACCTGCCACCTGATCAGCCTCACCTCCAGTTGAGACAAGGACCGTTTCTATTTATACAGGGCACAGGGAAAAGGTCTAGCAAAACACAGGCATGGCCAAAACTGCACATGCAGAAAAGGACTTTCTTACTCTAAAGTTATACTCCTAACTACCTTCTGTACCTCACTGGGGGCCTTCCTCCCCTCTTCCAAATGATTCTTCTTTCCCTTGTTGACAAACCCTTTTCTGAGGTTGTTTTTCAGTTACAGAGCAAGCAAAGAGATTTATTTGTTTAATGGCACCCTAAACACACACACAAAAAAATCCCATTTAAGCAGTCCACTTTCTCTCCCCAAGTTCTCCTTCCAAGTACCCCAGGCAGGACCTTACCATCATGTTTCTCATTGTTGCCTTGAGGAGAAGCTGAGGTTACACTTGCAACACAGGATGTAAGTACAGAAGCAGCAAAGCGTGGCACTACTCTGTAATATTCTGGATAACACAGCAACGCTCTGGAGAGCACAACTATTCTCCATAATCCCTCCCCTCTACATTTACAACCCAGACATCTCTTTGTAAGGGCAGGGCCTCAGCACAGCTGCTGGATCTGTCCTTATGCCAAGAGGCCTACTTCTGGCAGTCTTCTGGCAGAGCAGCTCTAGATGTATCTGATTTGGGCATTCCCAAAATAAAGTCATCTCCTCTTGGCCTCTCTTCCTGCAGATGGCCACCATCCAAGTGCAAAGACTCTGCTATTTCTATGTAATTCACAAGAAATCCTGGTATCAACCTATCTTGTGATCATCACTAAGAACCAGGAATCCAGGCCATTCCAGCATCCAGCCTGGAAACTGAGTTGCTACTAGTGACTGACCCAACTTCAGAAATAACTTTTGGTCTCTGGTAAAAGTCCCAGGACTATTTTTCAAAGGAATATTTCCTTTACACACCCACTTGCATGCTGAGAACCTAACTTTCCTTCCTATCAAAATCTGGGCTGGGCTCACAGCCTTCCAAATAAACCGTTTCCAAACTCCCATTAATCATTTATTTTTCATCTCCACTATAAAGATTATCCCTCCCTGTAATTTGAATCTGGATGACATGGAAATTTTGAATAGATTCAATTTCATTTTTGCTCAGTAAGTGTCCTACCCATGGCTGGTGAGAAGATGACTGAGTTTTTCCTAAGTGAAAGTTGTTACATACTCTTTTACTTATTTCAAGTGTGTGCATTATGCTGATTAAAACCAGTCATTTTCCCAGGCAGAAGGCTACTGAGTGTTTATCTTTCAGCCACAGATGGCCAGGCCATTTCCATGGAACACACACTGTAGCAGGACGATCTGCTGCATAACTAGTGACACTCATTACTTTTTATTCTTTTTTTTCTAGATCTTCCAGGTGACCTAAATAGCTCCAAGTCAAAGATTCCACGTGAAAAATGTAGGATATACTTCACATAACCCTGTGAAAATATGATCTCATCCCACCAAAGGACAGTATCTCATGCTTCACAAGGTTCCTCATCCTGACCTGGTTTTGCCAGCCTTGTAGCAGATGCTGTCAGATCCAAGAAAAGAGAGAATTTTGGCATGTCTTTTCTTTTCAAGGAAGCCTTTACCATTCAGCATTTGGTGAATTTACTTTCCTTCTTACCTGTTGTACAAATACAGCTGATAGTATCGAGACTGGCATCCCATGTTCTGTGCTATGGACCCTCTTGGGTAAGACAGAAGTTCAGCTTTACATCTAGGAAGATCTAGAGCTGGTGAGAAGTTCACAGTTAGTTTGATCTCTGTCATTTTACCAGAAGGTTTCCTATGCAGACAGTGCTCAGGGGTGGAGAGTAGGGATGGGAGGTTGTAAGGTGTATTTTTCTTCCCAGATGAAACATAGATGCTCTCTTTCTCTCTGGGAATTGCCCCATTCAGCTATAGCCAGTATCTGGATGCTTATCCAGCTTGTCATCCTCTGACATCACTAGAACAGTGTGACACAACTACCCCTACCCCCCAGGCAATGCACCACATGACAGATTAAATCCTTGTCTAGGTCAAAGATCTACAAGGGAGCTTAAACTATTCAAGCAGCTTTTTAGACATTTCCTGTCTCCTTCCTCACCAGCTGACACAAGAGACACGTGACATGATCCCATACAGTAAATACACTCACAGTTCTGTATTCCAAGGCTTCACTGTACTCAGTTGCCATGATTCCACCTTCCCCGAGCCCAGACACTCTATTTCTCATATCCAGGAAACAAAAAATTATTTGGTAGGACATGAATTCCGTTGCTTTCTCTCTTCACAGCTCCTTCTCTAATACTGATACATTTTCAGCATTATTCCTGCCCGTGCTGTCACCGCTCAGTACAGGTTATCTTGTGCCCAGCAGGGACACATTTTCTGTGAGCCTCTGGGAAATGCTCACAATTCCTGCAATGACTTATGAAACTTGTATAAGCATCTGTGACTGACTGGGATGTTACATTTCTTTCAGTTTCCCTTTGGTTCCATCTTTTGTAACCATTACACTATCTAAAATTACAAACCTATTTCTAATACCTGAGAGACTGCCTAGAAGATTTTATTTCAGTCTCAAGATCACTAAAAGTGTGAGTTTTCTCCTCAAGGAGAAATTCCTAATGCTTCAGGCCACATCCACTTCTCCTTCTGCCAGCAATTGTCTCTGAATTCTTACATTGTTATCACCACAAATGAAACCACCCCTTTAGGACATTTTTAAAATAAAAACATTCAGCTCATCTTCTTTAGCTCCACCAGTCACAGAGGCATGGCCCAATGTCCACAGCAGGGCTTGTTGCAGAGCTGTTTGCAGTAGTTACCACCTCTACATCAGCACAAAACCAGATCCTGGACTCGTGGTGGGTTGCTTCTTTGTAGTCTTCCCATTCCTAGACCCAGATCTGGGCTGCTCCTGCTCCTTGTGGTCCTTGCTGGCTTTCCCTGCCTGACTCCAGCAAGTGGGAAGCTGGCAGGAGGGGCAGCTGGTTAGGTGGCAACAAGGCTGCTGCTGCCATCAGCACAGAAGGCACGAGCCTGTCAGGCCCAGCGAGGCTGGCACAACCAGGGGTAATGACAGTGCCTGCAACTGAGTCTTCTCACCCCATCCCAAGCTTCCTGTGACTTTCCTCAAGGCGATCCAGATGCTGCCACAGCCTCTGCAGAGCTCCCCATGAGGCAGTTATCGTCTCAACATGGTGCTTCAGTGCTAAATCCTCGCCCCATGCCAAGACTGCATGAGCAGATTGTTCCACAAGCACGAGCTCTGCAACCCACACCCCGCTACGACATTTCAGCTCCAACCACAGCCAGAGGTCACAAGCCATTATATGCAACCGCCTTCCCCAGGGATCCGTCTCTTTCCTGGAATCATTGTCAGAGCATCTCTTCGGTTAGGTCACGTCAGTTCAGTATGGCCAGGCTGAACAGGAGGGCACAATTTCATGAGGACTAGAGCAAAGATGAGGAGATGCTCTAGGGGGTGGTTGGTCTTGCTCATGGCCACTTGGCATGGTGCCAGGCTCCAGCATCGTGTCACAGCTATGTGGTCAGGGCTGTCCCTGCTCCCAGCTGCCTACCAGACCAGCAACGGGCAGATAGATTGACCAGCTCTCCAGAAGGTCACTTAGTGTCAGAGACATTTGCACAGAGAGAACAAAGTATACTCCTGGTAGCCCCCATCTCTAAAAGACTCCCTAATTCAGTTGCTAACACTCGTGCAAGGCTGCTGACAGCATTGCCATGGCTTAAATCAAGGCCACTGCTTGTTGAACCATCTGCCAATGTTATCCATGTTGCTTCTCCTCCTGACAAACCAGCTGTTGCTATTGGGCAGCCATTGATTGTGGCATTTGGTGCTGCTGTCAGTTGTCTGCTTGCATAGATATTACACACTGCCTGGGTGATGATGATGATGACTTCCATTCTTAATCTCAGCAGTTCAAAAGACAAAGTTTGTGAGCTCTTTATCACTGGAATTCTGCTGCCCACATTATCCAATTCAGTTGTAAAATGGCTTCTCTCCCAGAGCTGGAGTATAAATCTGCTGAAAACATCATCCAAACCCTGAGCAACCTGATCTATCTCTGAAGTGGATTCCACTTTGAAGCTGATCTGCTCTGATCAAGAGGTTAGACCAGATGACTTCCAGAAGTCCGCCTGCACTCAACATTATGCTGTGGTGTAGACAAACAGAGGTTAAGTTGCCACTCTCATCTCTATTTTTGCTTCCAAGCAAATACATCCATTCTAGAGTTATCAGGAGTCCAAATATAAACACCAGGTTGGAAAAGACAACATTTTTTTAACCCTGCGGGTCACGGTGCAGCTTCTACAGGATCCTTCTACCTACATTTGGACAAGTAGATACAAACTCACCTGCCTGTGCTTCAATTGCTGTGCCCAAGGAAAAGCACCTTCTCTTTTAGCAGTTCTGCACAACTGCTTCTCCCATGGTCAATACAAACAGCATGAGCCTACTCACACACCTTTTGATTCCTACCCCCTCTAGGCATTAGGAAAAAAAATAATTTCTCCTCTTTTGCCTCAATCTTCCCATCTGTAAAATGCAAATAATTATGACAGCAAGATACAACTTTTTGCTATATATCGATATATAAGACTTTCATTTCTCCATTTGCTTCCATCTAGATCTGAATGTGAAGGTTCTCCACAATTTTCCTTCAAAGGACTTCTTTAGAATATATATTTCCATGTTTACCTTTTAACCTTTTAACAGGAGTTTGCATCTCAAGTAGCCACTTAGCACTGGAAAATAAAATTTTTCATTTAAATAATGCCCAACGTGCAATTTCTTGCTGGCTTTGCTCAAAATTGCGTATGAATATCAGAAACTGAATTTTATCCTGGAAGTTGCTCTGGTTTGGAAAAAAAGAAATTAAAAATCAGCATTTCCAAATTATATTTCCCTCAAAAATTTCTGCCTCGTCCTCTTCTTAATCGATTAGGGTTTGGTTTTACTTATTTTTTAATAGCACAAAGGTTCTAAAGATAAGGAAAATGGACATGAGCTCTCTCTCCTAGAGTCCACTGAAGATAATGCCATTAGGAGGCTGTCTGAAAACTTTCCAGATTCACTTTAAGTGGTAACTTTTAAGTTGTTTTTACCAAAAACATACTGGGATACTAAAGGAGCCTGATTAGTAACTTCTACAAGAACATTTGAACTTTATGCAATGCACAGGGTAGATCTGGATGAACTCCTTTAACAGTAGTAGACATACATCACACTTTACATTAATGTAGCTGAGTAAAGAAGCTTTTATTGCTAATGTGCCTGAGAATAATAAGCTTCCTCCAAAGCCTGGGCAAAGCCTGTAGAGAATTTAACTCATTCTTTTCCTTTATTACATTTCTGCCAGTTGATATTATTTCATCAGAAGCTACATGTCAAAGTAAGATATGTTCCTGCCAATGTAAAAGTCATATTTAAAATAATCAAAGTTAAATATTCTGTGTTCTCACTTCAGCAAAAATCTGAATGTCTTCAAAGGTATTTTCAATTGAATAAAGAACAAAATCTAAGACCCAGCATTATTTGTGTGTGGATTTTTCCCCATAAATCTGTGTATGTTTAAAAGTTGTTATGCATGTAAGGCATTTAATTGATTAATATTTAATTCCCAACAGCAAAGAGTTTTAAAAATCTTGGTCTTATAACCTTGTTTGCTAGCTGAAGAATAAGATGAAACAAAAAAATCTCGTGACAGGCCAAGGGGAAAGGCACAAATGGAATGGGATAAAAAGTCCACTAACACATTAAAGATGTACCAAAGAATGTGATAGAACATATCTGTGGTCACTTGAAGATGCTTTGAGTGGAGATAATTTCCCTGAATTATTATGTGATAACATTCTTGATCACAGTACACAAAAGCTCAAAGTTAGAACTCAGAATATTTTTTTCCTGCATAGGCAAAACATTTCCAGGCCTTTTAACAGTCATCAGCTTGGTTTTACAAAGGAGCACAAACAACCGATTCAAGTGGAACAGGGAGACCAAGGCTAGAACCAGACAAACTATGTTGGCAATTAACTTGCATTTGACCTAAATTTCAGGTCAAATTCATGGTCAGATGACAGCTAATTCCACAGGTTTATAACACTCCGTTACCAGCTCCTCTATATGTCTCAATATTTGTTGCCAACTATGAAAAGTCACGACAACAGCTCACAAGACATCTTGCTCACAACTGACACTGGGACACATACTGAGCTATTTCCTCTTGTGATGCAACCAGAGGAGCTCTAACAGTCACACCTGAAACAAGAATATCAAAGAAAGGCACACAGCTGGCAGAAGAAAAGAAAGACCAAAGTTATTCTCCTAATTTAGAAAAAACTGACTATTCAGACCTGCCTCTTTTCCTAAGACTATCTGTGAAATAAAGTATCATCCAGCATCAGGCGGTTACTGGCTTAAAGTTTCTATAATTTTCCTGTGCTTTGATTTCCCTTTCTCACCATGACACCTTTTTTTCATGTCAGATGTGAAAGGAGAGAAAACTTCAAAGCAGGTTACCTTCAATCCACTAGTTTGTGTTGCAAATCTACACCTTTGATTAGGTAAACTGCTGACTCACAACTGATTTACACTAAGTCTCCCATTTCTATTATAACTGACTGAAAAATGACAGCATCACAGGCATTAGCAACAAAGTTGTGCACATCAGAAACAGTGAGAGGAGGATTCCTGCTCTACAGGAACAATTCCTGTAGTTCTGTGGCTGTACCATCACTAATGAAAAGTCACGAGGTCCTGAAATCAGTGGATTAGTGTGGCTGTCATAGGGGGACAATGTGACTCAGGATCCCCCCAAGAAATATCTACATCTCAATGAGAAGGAGCAGCTGCTAGTTTGGCCTTTGGTCTCCATTTTATTGCCAAGCACATAAAAAGAAATGTTCCAATATTTTATTCCTTTTTTCCCACAGCTGCTGACTCAAATAACTTCCTTCCACCACCACCCCTTTTTTGCTAGATATCCTATAAAGCTCTACACAGATAATAGCCTGAACTATAAAGGGATAGAGTCACCCCCTAGTCACCCAAGTGTCTTAAGAACAGGGCATCTAATGCAGTCAGCCCAGATTGAGTGTGTTATGTTTTCATTGGAAGAACTAAGTATAAAGTAGACAGTGCAAGACAACAGCTGCACTCATGAAATCTTTAGCTGCAACAGATGGAGGCTATGAAATATAAAAGAGAGACACACTTGCATCTTTTTTCTTCTTCTTCTTTTCTCTGTTATCTGTACCCTGCTTTTTATTGTTTAAATGAAATTTCTGAATCATCAGGAGATTCTTGTGGTTGTATAATGGCTGGAGCCCATTCCTACCACCCTTGAATTTCACTGCAGGCATCTGGCATGAGCAGCAGAGCTCTGGAAGGAGTCTTCTGGGCTTAAGACCACCAAAGAGAAACAGGCTATAAAAGAGATACAACTACAGCTTGAAGGGAGTGAAAAGGAAATATTATTAGTGGACATTTGTGAAATCCTTCTTTTTTTTGTCTGACAGTAAACCAATATCAAACCTTCTTAAGTAATGAAGATTTCAAACTTCAGCTTCAGTAAAGCCACCTTTGCCTTGGTTCTGCTTAGGACTGACAGAAATATTGAGAAAAGACTCAAGTAAGGAATGATCAGTAGGTTTTTTAAGTGTGAGCAGTGTTTCTATAGGCAGCACAGATAATTCTCACTAACTCTTTGCACAAATTGCACTAAGAGTAGCATAAATCATCCAAGACAGGTGGGCTGCTTGTCCAGCAGTCCTCAAAACCTTTATCATAACCTTATCCCTCAAGGCCACAGCTTTATTGCTGAGCCTGTGGGACCTGGACTCAGTGTCCCTGATGTCTCTGCAGCTCATCTGCACTGATGCTAACATGATTGAGAGCACAGACTGGACCACGGGGACGCTTTTGCCAAGGCCTTTCACCGCATGCAGTAATTTACACTTCTGTGGTTTTCAGCTGGTTTCCGAAGGAAATGAGGCTGATGTGAGCATGTTGTGTTTGTGGGCATGGGTGTGTTCTCCCCCCCACCAGGAACTTCTGAACCCATGGGCTGATTTCAATTGAATTGGATGCAGGAGCACAGATCTCATGGAAAGTGCGTTGGGCTGGATAGACAGACAGGTTTTGTTGGGGTTACTTCCTGGGGGGCAAGAGGGAAGGGCTTAGATTGAAGGAGGTGAGAAGAGGCACAAATGAGGTTCAGATAGTAACATTTCACTCTCAATACAGAAACAGTAACTGTCCAAAAGAATATCAACACGTTTCACACATATTAGCCTGCCAGAAGAAAGTGCAAATCCAAATAAGATGGCAAAAAAATGTTTGTGAAACATTTACAGGAGTCAATAATTTTGACAGAGCTTTTCTTTGTAAAAGAATACAGCTCTGCTAAAATGTTCCATGGAAAGAGTTTTTGACAGTAACATTCCTAACATGTAGGAGGGCTTTCTAGTCACTTTCAGAAAAAAAGAAGAAAGTTTGGTCAAAAACTTCAGTTTTTCAATTTGAAACAGAAGTCATTCTTGTGAAAGCACCATTGGCTTGGGTGGACCTGTCTTCAATCCAAGGCAGAATAAAGAGAAATTTGTGACACCTGGAAGTTGTCATGAGATGAAAATGTCATTGCTGGGACAAATAAGAAATTGCTTTTGAGAGCACAGCTACTATGCTACCCCAGCACAGGCCCACGAGGAGGAATCCTGTGGAAGCAGGCTGCTTCCCAGAGCAGCGACCACTGGGAAAGCAGCTTTTCACACCCACTGGTTTATACTGGTCATGTAAGTATTTAACCTCCATGTTTCAGCCTGCTTTATGGCCTGGTTGAGCTCTCTTTGTACTGCACCAGTGCATCATTAAAGCTTAACTCCTTCATTTTTTTACAGATCTCCCGACATCATCAGCAGAGTGTTCAAAATGCCCATGAAGTTTCTATTGAAATCACGACTTCAGAAGTAAATACAATAAATGCTTTTGAAAAAACACAGTTTCCACCAACTTCTTTCAAAACTTCACTGGGCTTGATTTGTATTTTAGTGAAATACACACAATCAAAACGCCTTGATATGAAACAGAAGCTGCTGAAATCTTCATTTAGAAAACTCTTATTTCTTCAGACCCAGGCTATGCACAGGACATCTCACTGGATAGGTCAAATAGTATTTCCCCACAGACACACACAAGACTGCAATGAGACTAAAATATATATAACTTTCATTTGAAATGTTTCCTCCTGAAGAAAATTCCTTTTCAGAAAGAAAAAAAGAAGATTTTAACCCCCCTCCATTTACAGAGTCTGTTGCAGTGCTTCACATGAATGGGAATGTAGACTTATTGGTCAAACTATCATTTTCTCCAGAATATTTTAGTCTACCTGCAGCTGTTGGGCTCAGAAAGTGTTACAGGAGCAATTTTCAAAGGCCAGTAATACCCAGAAGGTTAAAATAGTGATTTTCATAGGCTTTTCTGACCCTTGGAAGTTTTTGTCTATATTAAGAGACAACACTACAAACTCACCTCACATGAGAAAGAGCACCATCAAATAGATAAAGGAGGGTCATGGGTAAGTCATTTCTCCACAGGAAACCTGAGTGATCCTAAGATTAAGAAAATAAGATCCAACATCTTAGAAAAGGAGAGTACTCTCAAATAGATTGGAAAAAAAAGGAAGTTCTCAAATGAAAACCATGTTGATAGTAAGTAGCATGCTGGTGCAAATACTCTGCCTAACTTCTTCTGTGCAATTAAAGACTGTGCTGAAAAGCAAACTTCTGCCTTGCAAAAGACAGATAATTTAGACCATGCTTCAGCATCCACATTCAGGAGTCTTTGGCTTCTCCAGTGAGAATGTGAATGAGGAACAGCAACTGCAGAGGCAACTATGACAGTAGCTGTACTGATGGGTGACTGGCTATGAGGAAGCATTTTGAGCCTTCCACCTTTCTAAATACAGGCCTTTGATCCAATGAAAGAATGCAAAGATCCCTCTGGGACCTGGTTATGAATACGACCTAAATATTTTCAAATAGTTTTTCAAACACTGTTTTAAAAACCTTCCATATTCAAAACTTACATGGAACAATGCTAGATCTCAGCTCCAGCTCTCTAATCCTTCATATTTTGGCTAGCAAAAGATCTAATCCTGTACCAAAATGTAGTGTCCAGAATGTATTAAGCATTTAAGTTTTATATGTTCTTATAGTTTACTCAAGACTAATGTAAGCATTGCTTCTTATAAACATTTACATACTTTGGCTCTGCTAATAAAGTGTATCCTCACTCTCTCTTTTTTTATGGGGTAGTTATAAATTTGTGCAGAGAGAAAAAGCCTACAACGACGATGGAGATAGTGTGGCCTAAGCCAAAGCAAATTCATAGATGAGGAAACAATGGGAAGTTGGCAAAACCACCATGAAAAAAAAAAAGAAAGAAAGTTTATTGGATACGCACAAAGAAAACACCACCCTATGTGTGTGGTATATATTTGTGCTAAGTCTTACATCTTTTCTGTGATATATATTTTTTACAAGGTTCTAAGCTTTTTTTATGAGGTGAATAAAACACACAAGAGCAAAGTCTCCAGCAGTTAAAGGGCAGTAGTAGATGTCTCTGCTATGCATTTGCTTCTAATAGAATTCCCATTCACTTTCCTTGAGCAAATCAAAACCGTTGTTGGAAAAAGTTCTTTAGAGACCAATGACCCAAATTATCCTTTCCCAAAGGAAAGAAAGAGACGTTAAATGTTTGGAAATCTGCCCCCAAACATATATGCACAAAATGGGCTGTTGAGCAAATGAAGTGCACGGTAGTTCCTGATGAAATCCTTCATGATTCTGAGCTCAAGCTGAGAGACTTCAAAGGGCCTACAGAAGAACTGTGCTCAAGATCCCACACTGCCTTGCTCTCTCCTGTACGAGCTTGCTCAGTTTGGCTTGGAGGTGAAATGTTTCTGCTCATTTGAATTCAGCTAATTGACTTTATGTCATCAGCCATTTTGACATCCTCCAATATTAGTGAGAAGTCTTGGTCTTTGTTTAGTTCTCATACCATTAGTTTATCACCTCCAGTTTGAACCATCGATTACAGTCTCGAGTCCAAGTCCTCTTCTTTTGCCATTCTGTTCTGCTCTTCTCCTCTCCTCTTTTTGAGGGCAGTTTTTAGCTATGCACAGTGATTACATTCTTCTGAGGATGTGGTAAGTCCAACAGGCTTTGGTTACTTCTTGTAAGGCCTCGAAACCTGTCGGTGGTCAGGGAAGGATGCTGGCCTCCAACGTGTGGGAGAAATGACTAAAATTAAGCACATGACAAAAATTAGTGAAAGAAAAAAGGAAGCTTCAACACATGGAAGGAATTTTGGTGGAACAAATAAGATTTACTGGACCCTTCTCATATGATTCAACAATGCTGCTGTTACACTGCAAGTTGCAGTAATGGAAAACAGAACAACAGTTAGAGGGTGGGAGGTAAACTGAAAACAAAACAATATGTTACCTTGTAATGCAGGAGAGGTGAGGGTTACATGTTTATGGTGCATTATAATGCATCACTCACTTGTCGAGATAAATTCCATCTTAAAAACCTTTCGTTCGTTTTGTTTTCTTACATTTAAGGTATTAGCAAAAGTCTGCATTTTACAGAAGAATCCAAGACTAACCCAGAAGAAAGGATTGCTGTCCTTCTTTGTCCAATAATTCTCAGTCTGAGCAGCAGTTTATCTCTGCCAAATATCCATGCCAGGTTCTGAGGTAGGTTGCTGTAAACTCTCCTAACTTGTGGTTATGAAGAAAACATGTCACCACATTTCCTGACATGGGGGTCTCAGCTATGAATGCAGATTTAATTTCTTACAGCAGGGTTCATTAGCTTTCACCACCCATTTTTACTGCACTTGCACCACTTTCCAGTAAACATGCCTATAATGTTAACATTTCTCACCACTGTGTTAGGAATCCTTCAATATTTGTGGTTCTTATTGAAAAGATTTGACTCTGCCAAAGACACTAAACTTCAATCAGAACTTTCACCTTAAAAGCATAATTTCTATTCATGATAGATATGAGAAAAAATTCAAAGAATCATTGGTGACTAACAAAAAGGACACTAATTAGGCACTGGAGAAAGGTAGGTGTTCCTTTTGTGTGGGAGTCTAAGAACATTCAGTTCCAAAAAGGGTTAAAACAACACATAATTAGCCACCCTCAAGGGAAAGAGATGAGAAGGCAAATAAAAATAACTCAGTGGTAATATTATGGTTTTCTATTTCTTAATATTTAGGCCAACATTGCTATTTTGAGAGCCTGGGAAGAGAGTTTTGGAAAAAATCAGGTTAGCAATTCTCATCCAGGTGTGTTTGCCCACAGCTGAGTCCTCACTGGGTTACTATATTGGTCCTATGAAAGCACCTCCTCCACAAGTTCATTAAGTTCTACCCATCTAAGTGTGCCACAGTATTGCATCTGACCTTGGCTTCTCTACTGTATTCCCAAATCTGCAGCAGACACCTCTCCTTTTAGGAAAAAAAAGTGGCAATGAAAGCAGAAGAGCACACAGCTTTGAGTGCCTGAAGAAACTTTCATCTTCATCTTGGAGGTATAGTGACCCAAGAAAAAAAAACAAACAAAAAGAGTTTCTTGCCTCTCAGTCCTTCCTAATGTTTTTTCTCACTCATTAGTGTCCGGTCANGGTCCTATCCATTTTGCAGTGTCTAGTTCAGAATGAACTTCAGAATGGAACGGAGGCTCTTACATCCACTTAAGACTTGAAGAACCTACAGAGCCCACTTAGGTCTGTTCTGATTCCCACTGAAGCCTACAAAGGCTTTTCCATTGACCTCATAAGAAGCTGGATCAGCCCCATAGGAAAGGCTTCGGTGGAGCAAATATAAATTTTTGCCATGATTGAGCTTGGTTTGCCAGATAGATAGATGAATTCCAGACATGGTGGGTGAGAGTCAAAGTCTGAGTTTCCATCGCACCCACGCAAAATGACCAGTACGAGGTTTTCTCCTGTCCTGCCTCCCCTGCCCAGCACCACTGCCACCTGTAAGAGGATAAAACTTGAACTCACAC
>VYZX01030263.1:16446-28267 GCA_013401335.1 Brachypteracias leptosomus
GGGGAAGGTCTATTCAAAAGGGTTTCTAATGATAGGACCAGGAGTAATGGTTTTAAGCTCGGAAAGGATAGATTTAAGTTGGATATTAGAAAAAAGTTCTTTAACGTGAGGGCGATAGATCAGTGGAATGGGCTGCCCAGGGAGGTGGTAGAGGCCCCATCCCTGGAGTCATTCAAGGTCAGGCTTGATGGGACTCTGAGCAGCCTGACCTAGGTAGAGATGTCCCTACTTGTGTAGGGAGATTGGACAAGATGACCTCTAGAGGTCCCTTCCAGCCTAAAACATTCTATGATTCTATGATGAATACCCCCCATGTAACTATTTGTTCCCTTGACAGCCACAAACTTCTTGGGGGTTGTTGTTTTGTTTTTTTAACTTAAAATTTAATTGTGTTCTGTGGTGATCTAAAATTAAGACATTTTAGTAATCTGGAATAACATTTGATACGGCACAGTTCCCAACTTCTATGAGTCAGGGACAGTCTCGTTGTCATTCAATTTCAGGCATAAATTTGAAGTTGGTTTCTGAGAAGTCTTAACCAGAAATACACACTGGATGTAAATCTATAATTCATCTGAATTTTCATTCAACTATTCCAGAAGTTATATCAAAACAGGCACATTTTCAGTGGGAAAAGAGGAGGAAAGAAGTGGGAAAAAGTCCTGCTAGCCTAACATTTCAATGGACTGTTAATTTTCCAGTGTAAAAGTATTTTTTGAAGAATCTTCAGGCTTTGAGTTTTTCATCTTTCTCAGTTACAGGTAAATGTTGAGAGTTTGGGTTTTATAATCATATGTGAACTAGACTGCAAAAGTCCTCTAAAAGCAATGATGATCAAAATATTTTTTGTCAAAATTTAAGAGATAGAAAAAATATAAATAAAAATTAGGGCTCAAGTCTTTAAACAACTGTACCAAGGGGATTTTTTTCAGGAATTTTTCAGACACCAAAGACTGTTTCACAGTGGGAACTGCAACTGAGCTAAGCTACTGTATTACAAACATGGTAAAAAATCTGCTTTCCCTGTAAAATCATGTAGTCCATGTTATATATGAAGGCTATTGCTTTAGAAGCCTGAGACTGTCTTGATGCTCAGAGATATTGATTCACTGATACAGCACTACAGAATTAAGTTCACTTGAATACTCTGCAGGAAGACAATCCATCTGTTTTCTAAAGTATCCTCTCAAGTGACAATATAGTGAAAGGCAAATCTTTTCAGAGATGGGTTGCCCGCTTCCTGAAGATGAGACATGGGCAGACACAACAATTGCTTAAAAAGCTGCTGCAGGATAAGAAAGGCATTAATCAGCAACTATTTTCATGATTAGGACAAAAAATGATGGTCAATGTATTTTTATGATGCACTGCATTAGATATCAGGAAAAAGAACAACACTCTAACTTTCTAACACAAAAACTAATGAACTACAACAAAAGGTTGCTGAGTGCAACTGAGCAATCCAGACCATTGGAGTATTCAGAGACGGTACAGGCAAAACCAAAACCAACATACGTTTAGTTGCACTGTGGTATAGGAAAGCAATAGATCCAATGTAGTGCCTCTTTTCTAAATTGTGCTTTAAAAAAAATTCCATGTTTTCACAAAATGGAGATTTTTTTTTTATCTTACCAGATACATAAGAAATAAAAATGTCAGCTTTCCAGTCAGCTTCAGGAATTATGGAATATTCTCGACAGTTAATACACCTTATTTATCTACCGACAAAAAGTTCTTTCACTTTTTACAAGGCCCTCTTGTGTTCTGCCTCAGTGCCTTCCTCATATTCCACACAAGCCAATGGCAGCTGTGTACAGCCATCTTTTCAGCTGAAGCTCTCATTCATAACATTTATTTCATTGGCTTAAAAATCGTGGTTTTTCATATGAATAACATTATGGACATAATAGCTGCCATTCAAAAAATAGTGGTGCTACAGTAAGTTCAGATTCTTGAATATAAATACATTTCTAACATCAAACATTATGCTGCAAACTGAGTATTGATCAAAAAAACTCCCAACTTTTGTAATGGTTTTGCACTCTGGAATTGTACTTTGTAAATCAATGATTTCTTTATCTAGCATATCACCACTGGAGTGGGTTTGCCCTGAGCAATCAAGGTTAAAGATTTTCTCAAATCCATATTACTTCCCAGAACTCAAACTCTATTACTTCAACCTCAAAATAATGCTTGTGAGAGGTGCCAGAGCAGGACCAATGCTTGGAATTTGTTACTGGAGTTTAAAATAACGATTTTTTCAGCACCTAGACTGAAGTGCAAAAGTGTAACTTCATCTGGAGTCTTAACTGTGTCTAAACACAAAAGTGCATGCCTTTGGAAGAGAATGAAGGAAGAAAGAAAAAAAGCTTTGTTTGCAACTACTACATGATGTGTGAAGGGATGAAATTGAGAAGTAATAACAACTTGGTTGAGGAAGAGTAAGAAATAAGTACACGGCTCAGTTCAGAAGAACTCAGGAAAATCTCTGGTTTCCAGAGATTTCAATAATTTCTTGGAAAGTGCCTAACTATGAGAAAGCTAAAACTAAACAGTCAAAAATGGGATTCTACAATCAAATGAGTCTGTTGCACTCAATGACAAGTCAAGGAAAAGGATCAGCTCTGACCTCATTCCATTTGTATATTCAGTGACTGTTTTGCACATGGGAAAGAAATGAAATCACAGCAGCCATATTCAGAACAAAAGTACATGCTTTCTTCTGGATGCCCTCTTGTGTTTGCCTGAACTGGTTTTGAATACTGCAGTGATACAGATGTCACAGCTTCCCCAGGCAGTGTGAGCTTTATGGCAGCTACAGACAAATAAGCTTGCACTACAAGTTTTTGTACACAACCCTGCAAATGTCTGATTTACAATTTAATTTAATTCTTGACCTGCTTGTTATCTCTGGAGCAAAGACTTACAATTATTTTGGCAATTGGTATCCTAAGGAATATTCTGGCATAGCCAAATCCTCACTATCGGCTCCCAAGAAGGATGTCAACCAACCTCTCCAGAAAAAAACCCAAACATTCTTATGATCAGCTAGTGCTTTTACATAAAATCATGGGTACCACTAAAAAAAAAAAAAAAAAATAGACATCTGAGAAAGAGTATTAGTCATGCAGCTCTTGTAATATAAAGCTGTACAAAAGTGTAATTGCAATTAGAATTTAATCCATATTGTTACTCTGATGCAAACATTAATTGCCAAAACAATAGCAGCAATCCTCCCAGTCAAACTAGAGACAAACTGGGTCTACTCTTCCTTAACCTCTCATATCATGTCAAATTTTAATGGAGAACAAAATTTGCAAAGAACTAATACAGTATCCCTTTAGGGATGTAAAGGACAAGGCTATAGAAAAAAAGAAAGATTTCAAGTGTGTCCTTCCTACTTTTAAAACATTGTTCATAATCATTTTGATATTAATATTCATGTCTTGTTGATAGGAACGTAAGTTGGTAATATAGTGACATTTCTATCAATGTGAAAGGTAGAATGAACCATACTACAGAATAATCTACTAGGTCTATGGTTCTCTGAACATGAATGCCAATTACAGTCACTTTAATTGCTCCAAAAGAAGACAAAAGAAAAGAAGTCACCTGTTTCATTTCTTCTCCATCAGTAAACGTCTGGGTAAGCAGCCGACTTCTGACTACATAGACATCAGTTATGTGGGCAGAAACATATATGTATGTGCTGTTGTTTTGCCAGGTGATACTAGCAACCGTAACAAATTAGTTCAGTTAACTAAAGGTCTCAAAATATGCAGCTCAGGTTCATATCTGCAGACAGAGTTCACGTGGTTACTGAGCATCCTGTACACAATGCCAAGTAGACAGAAGGGAAACAACCAGCATGGAAGAGATTGGATCAATTTTAACAAAAGAATTATTAATGTTTAAGAGAATACACTTAAAAAATATTAGTCTACATATAAGATAATTAATCCAAGTTTAGTTTTGTATCAAAGGACAAGCATCCCTCTATTATCCTGTTGTTCCTTGGGCTGTTTGTGGTTATGTGTCAGGACACCAGACTCCCAGTAGACCTTCAGACCTGACTCCAGACAACTCTGAACATATCTTTGTGCTCTCACCCTACCACAGAGGATATCCAGCTTAAACTGCCAGTGTTTATCACTTCAGAAAAATGGGTTCAATTATTTTGTTATACCCTCTGTCATTGGTTCACAGCTATATACTGTTCATGCCATCATGCAGCGTTAGATGTGGATGGGTAAAAAAAGACTGCTGTAGTGGTTCAAATATATGGAAAAAAACAAGCAAAAAAAACCCCCAAAACCCAAAGGAAAAACAAAGCATGATTTTGCCTGCAACCAGTCAAAGAAAACACTTCCTAAGCTCTTGGATAGGGGCTGCTGTTCTGCTTCAATTATGAATTATGAGGCTGGTAAATCCCTAGAACCTTTAACAAAGTCAGAATTATAGATATAATTAAATCAAACATTAAAAAAAGAACTGAAGAGCTCATATTTCATCCTCACAGGACCATCCCTATCCAATAACACCAGAGTAAAAAAAACATCATTCTGTAGTCTGCAGAGGGAAGCACAGGCAGAACACCTAATGGATATTTAACTGGTGCAATCATTTGGAGTAGATGTGAACCTATCATACATTCAGTTTTATGAAGGAGTATGCATACTTCTACTTTTATGCTATTATTTCTTGTTTCTTTCCCTAGTTTTGTTTGTGAATTGTGTGCCAATTAATCAGGATTAAGACCATCCACTCACATTCACACTGCAGGAATACAAAATAGGAAACATCACCCTTTTTAGATGCAGACGAATTTGACAAATATTCAAAGCATCTGAATGGAGCTTGACAGAGGTAGTAGCACTTTTGATTTTAAGATCCAGCTGCAATTATTTTAATAAAGAGCCTTCAAAAGCCCACAAAAGACTTCCAGACATATCCTTTGATATAGGATAAGAACTAGTTAGCAAACAGTGGGAACCTAAATACTTCTTCCTCTTTACTAGTGACACTGAAGTATTTACAGCAATCACCAACTTTTGTGAAGCTGTATTATACTAGTTTCCTAAAGAAAAATATTTGTCTAAAAAACATGCATACAAGGGATGTGAGTGTAATGAAATGATTAAACTGTACTTAGGAGAATTGGGGTGATTAGAGACTAGCAGTGTTTCCCCAGAGAAATTTCTGCCATGTAGCACAATGTTACCCACTCCAAACAACTTGCTTTTTCCTCTTGAGAATTATTTGGGGAATACCAAGAAATGGTCCTGTCTCTAGCACCGATTTCTGATCAGCAGAGACACATTCAAGCATGACAAACCAGAGGCTCAGAAAGCTGTCAGGAGTAACCAAGAAATGTGTCCCTCCTCAACAATCTTCTGTACGATTTTGTGCTTTCCAACATCTTTTTAAATTTTTTTTCCCTCTGATGCCAGAATTACCGCCCTTGCCCCTGCTTTCCCACTCTCAGATAAACAGCTTATAAAATTGCTGCAAGGATCCAAGTGCTGCTTTTCACACAGCCACCAGAAAGACTTTCTTTACTGAACATATTCTGTGTACAGCATCCATGCCAGCCTCCAAAACAAGAGAGATGATAATGGAATCACTGAAATGCTGAGAAGTTCCTCCGCGCATAGACTGAAAAGAGGGCAGGAGTGGGGAGGCTCTAAAATCAGAGAGTGCATCACATATTAAAAAGTAACTTTCCAGCAGTGCGTTGCGAAGCTGAGCAGCAGGCAGAGAAGGGGAGCAGCAGCCACATGGTATATTCCTGCCTCTGCCTCTCTCTGCTCTCTTTTGGTCCTTCTCTCCAGCTTTCTCTCCCACCTCCTCTCCCAGGCGCTGCCTTCCCCTCTCCCCCTGCCGCAGGCTGCAGAATGGGACTTGCTTGTTCCCCAGCCAGCCGGCAGCTGTCACGCAGCGGAGGCAGCCAGCAGCCGGTGCAAAGTGTGAACCTACTCTGTCATTTAGGATGACTCACTGGAATCTGGCATTAATTTATCTTTTTCTGGTAGTGGACGGAGAACAACCAAAAACCTACACTGGACTAGATCAAGGTAAGAGATTTAAAAGTCTTTTTTACTCTAAAGGCATCTGACGCTTTAAGGGTGCCAAGCTGTGTACAAAAGCTGGCACTGGAACTAATTGGGTGGGTGTCTGAGCACCTGGCATGACATGCCACCAGTGTGCCCTTTGGGTGTTAACCCCCGCGTATCACCAGCTACGCCTGTGGGGAGAGAAAGCAGGTCAAAATAGAGCCTAGTGACTGCATTTTCTCCCCTTAATGCAACTTTTATGGCAGCACTATCACCTGCTCCTGTGAATCCAAGCAGCTTCTCAATATCTCTAAATGTTGAGGCTTTTGTGTTCTGCTGCTGGGAATACAGCATGGCAGGCGTCCGTCATGGACTCCGTGCACACTCATTCCCACGGCAGTTGTTTCATCACTTTAATGAGTTGAAATTCCACAGTCCACAGAAACGCTTCCCCCTCATTTCCCCTCCCTCTGAGGGATTCTCGTAGGATCATAAGATATGATCTATTTTCAGGCTTTTCAAAAGTAGTTCAGTGAAAACACCAGAACAAGTCTGCTGAAGCACAGGAAGCACTACACTACATATTCTGTCTGCATTCCTCTCTGTGGTTTTTCTGCTGTGAATAAAAAATCCAGTGTTGCAGGAGGATTTTTGCAAGGACGGTACGTGTCTCCGGCACAGCAATTTAAAGTAAAGGGAGAAGCTTCTTTTCCCAATTCTGAAATCCTAGCAAAAATCCATTCTTCCATTTTTTGAGGAGGTACAGTATTTAAAGCAGAGTTATCTAGACAGGTTTCTACTGGGGCTGATGGAGTTTTTAGTTGTGATTGTAATGGAAAAATTTCACTGAACACCTACAGCTTTGTTTCTGTCAATCCAGTGCTTTTTACTGAATGGCTTACTTCAAAGGGTAATGCTTGTACAATTAACCCAGTGTCATGCTTTTCTAAATCTATAAACAGAATATCAGACTAGCTAGGGCACATTGCAGAGTCACACAATCTTACCTTTGGATCTTTAACTCTAACTGCAGTGAAGACATCTGTTTTGGTTTACATGTTCTCTGTACTGTGAAAAGTCTTGCAATTGTAACTGGATGTACCTATGTTTCTTATCCATTATACAGTATTTTTCTGCAATATTTCACACCTCCCGTGTACTAGCAATCAGTTTGTTAAGAGGTGACCTTTAAGCCCACAAAGAACTGTCCTGGCATTATTGCTATGAAAAGGAATCTCTGCCCAATGACAATGACAGGTTCCACGTTGGTCATATCCATGGAGATGACCAAACAGGTATCAGCAGTTAGCATTGAAACCATGCAGGTTCTAGTAGTCACCAAGACAACTTTGCTGGTCTGTTGATCTAGCATGAATTTTTTTGGAATGAACTCAAAGACAATAATAAACACTCCCCTTAGATTAGGGGAAGCCAGATTCTTATTTCAGGGAACTTAAAGGACTTTTGTATGGATCTTCAGAAAGACGCAGGGTAATGGTTTGATGTGTCGCCATGGATTCTACCTCATTTTCAATCAGAATATGGTACGTTTTTCCATTTCATAAAAGTAGAAAGCATTAACCAGCACTATGCTTTAAGATTATTTCTAATCATTTGGGCAATTTCAGACCTCAGTACCTCTTTTTTTTTTTTAATTTACCTTTTTTCTTAGCATTTAGATATGATACCCGACTGCAAGTGTATCAGATTATTTCCAGCAAAAGTAACTCTGAACTGCAATTCAGACAACAGACCATTATGATGCTGTCTTTAAGCACTTGATAATATTCATGCTACTTATTCTTAAATCAGTAGCTATTTATTGTATGCAAGCTCTTAGTCACTTGCTACTGTAGCACATGTCATAGTCTCTGGGGTCTGAAGAGCTATTTTTGAGTCTGTCTGGCTAGTATCTAGAATACAAAATTATCCTGTTCACAGACTGGGTTTTTTTGTTTTATTTTCCTCTCCGCAGAGACATCAGCATGTCATCAGTTTTCACCAGTATGGCTGTTTTCAGGTGGAATCTTTGCCCATTTAAATGCAGATGATCTACTGTGATAACAGTTTATTGTAACTTGGCAACAAGCTAAAAAAAAAAAAATCAAGTGACATCCATCACACATGCAAACCTTGTATTGTGCTGCCCCATACTCAGCAAATTAAACCCCTGAGATAAATGACACTCTAGACTTGTGAACCAGTCAGTGTGATATCATTAGCTGGGCTCACTGGTTGTCCTAATTACAGAAGTCAAAGACTGCAGCAAGCAGCTGCAAAGTCAGCACATGTGCAAGGAGCTGTTTGTGAAGCAGACACACATACTTTAATTTGAGACTTCTTTGTTGCAACATGAATTATTAAGGAAAAGTATGGTATTTAATATCACTATCAAAAAATGTTTTGGTTATGGTCCAGGTGATAAGACTTGCATGGTTTGTATGGGGTTATCGCTGGCCTTTCTGGTATATTTTCACTAAAATAAACAGGCACTTCCAATGCTATTTAGCTATGATAATACTCTTAGATCATTCATTTACTGGTGAGATGGGAAGACAGCAAGAGGCAAATTTGTTGCACTACTAGAGAGCAGCTAGCACAGTACTACCTATGGTCCTACCAATCTTACTCCAAATAAGAGAATCCGCTATCAATGTAGCTACATGTTCAAGGGCCATAAAACACATAGCTGGTGCACTGGAATCAGTAGGACGCATCCCTAAGACATAGAGATGCTCAACTCTGGAGAGCTCTCAGTAAGCAGGGAAAGATTAAACTAGCCACAAACCAACTAACTGGAGTCAAGCAGCTGCTTTGACAGGCAGCCAGGGATCCTGTCAGCTGCGATTTTCATCTCCTCTTGGGAGTTCACCTCCATAAATTAGTCAGGAAAGGGAGAAGTTTTGCTGTGGTTAGTTAAGTGGATTTAGTCTTATAACTGATTTCATTCAGAAAAGATGAAGGTTCAGCCAAGTCAGCTCAAAAAAATCAGCTTGAAGAGAAGCTGCTTCACTTCAGTTCCCACTTATTTCTGTAGATTTTATTTGAAAGTGAGACTCCATCAAAAGATTAAGACCTCCAATCAACAAGGTTTTACACATCAGGAATATACCAGCTCTTGATAACAACTTCTAGAAAGGTATCAATCTCATCCCAACTACTTGACAGACCACACTCTCCTGCACATTGGCATGCAAAGACGGGTAACATTTCATTCTCCATTGCAACAAGCACAAGTAGCCACTTTCACAGTTCACTACTAATGTCACTGTGATGCAAACAGCTGTAGCTCTATTCATCGCCCACCGAGTCAAGACAAACCCTTCCACATTGCAAAGTACTTTGTTAGAATGTAAACAAACAGTACCTACAGGTAACATTTTTGAACAGTTCTATTAATCATCACTGAAATGGTATTTTAATGGAATCATACACAGGCACTAGTGTTAAAACAGGTGACATTTTGCACTCTTACAAGAAGTTTCTGGAAAACAATATAGCAACAGTCTCACCAAGTAAGATCAAATTTAATCTTAGTCTAAGGTTGAGAATGTTCATAGGGATGAAAGTAAGACATGTATGCAGTGCAAAACTGGCATCCAATCCTGATGATCACACATTACCTTTTGATGAGAGCATTTTTCTTTTCTCAAAATAAAGAAATCTTGGTTTCAAACATCCTGTAAATTGAGATTAATCAATCTCTTGGAGAGGTATTATTGCTTTATTTGCCTTCAATTTTTATATTCCTCAACAAACTTGACCACATTCTTGCAGTCCAATGCGTTTTCAGTCCAATACAATTTGAATCTTTGAACACCTACACGAGTGAGTACAACCAACTGAACCATAAAGGACTATGTAAGAAACGTGTAGTGTGTCTCAGGACACATGTGTGAAAGCCATGTCAGAACCTAATATAAATACAAGGTAATATGTCCTCTTCAATCACAACTGAGTTTTAAGACTCTTCTTTACAAAAATGTCAGCAATTTTCACTTAGGACTAATTCCTTTTCCATTAAAATCTGTGTTCTTTCTTTCTTTCTTTATTCCAAACACTGCTCTGTATTTTCTCCAAAATAAAACACAGATGGTGCAGTTTTCAAGGCATCATTTTAGTTCTTTCTTGCTCAAGCAAAATGAAAACAACATTGTGTTCACCACAAGGTAGCTTTTCACATACTTTTGAGCTTTGTAATATAATTTAGACTTGTGAAAACTAATGTCTTTCAACAAATGAAACTGAAAAATACTTCTTTTCTTGCTGTTCATTAATTGTGAAGAGTCTTTTCACTCAATATCAGTTTGCTTGATTGTTTTCTTTAGATTGTAATTAAAATTTCCAAAATGATGAGGAAACTGAGTACACTAGACAAGTATTCTCTCTAGTTTTTGAGGTGATTTCATTACTGAGTTATTGGCTAGTTTAGAAATGCTGCATTAAAGAAATCTGTGTGAATAAACTAACAACAGTTCAAAGGGAAACACTTAAAGAGCAAAAAGTACATTCTCTAAAGCAGTTCCAGTGAATGACATATCTGATATTCAACTTAGACATAATCTGCATTTTTTGCTATACTCAACAAGTTCTATGTGGTTTTTCCTTCCTATTTCTCTTTGTGTCTTTCCCAACCTTGTCATGTTAACGGTGTGTGTTTGAGAAAAATGTTCCTATTCCCGAGGGCTCCAGCAATGTTGGGTAACATTTAGCGAAGCATGTACCATCCAAGCGATTTATAGGTTACACAGAGGACAATACCAGGATCCACAGGGTGCAGCAAGCAGAGTAAAAGCCATCCAGGAGCAGGTTTTACTAACAAAATAACTGAGATTGTTGATTTATAAGGGAGCTTGGAGCCTGTAGCCACACACAGCTTGAAACCATACAGCAAAGGATGAGTTTGCACACTGCACAGATACTGAAATTTTATGGGACAAGACTAATGCTTCAAGATACATAAGGGCATGAACAAAGCATGTGGTGGAAACAGCAAATGAGATACGTAACTCTCTGTTACAGACTTCTTTCCATCTTTTATAATGAAAAGACTCATGTTTTTTCTAGGTCCTAAACTTGACAAGTCCTGTCACAAAATTTAAAAGGATAAAACACTAAAAAAACGCATGGATGTGTGTACATACAAATGTGTGTATGACACCATAGCAGTTCCAGGTGCTAAAGAAGTAAAAAATCATCCCAGAACAGAAATACAACTGCAGCTTCACAAATTACATTTAATCATCTTTGAGGCAAGGTTGTAGGCAGAAATAATAAATTTAAATAGGCATCCTCATGTAAATAGAAAAGGAACATTGAGCAGAATAGCCTTTCTTCGGTTCTTAAAGCACCTACAAACTCTGCCTTGCTTGCAACCACATCATCACANTAACACATAAGATCCTGCCATGCCAGGACCCAGTTCAGGCCTCCTTCTTGGGGACACCACTACAGTGGTATGAAGCAGAGCAATACCATGTCCCATGAGAAGGCATCAAGAACTTTGCATACCCCATCTAGTGCCCTTGGAGACCAGGCCAGAGCAGAACTAGGAACTGACAGAAATATTAGGCTAAAAAAAGACAAACTCTAACGTTACCAGGAACTGCAGAAAGGATCTACTAAGTCATAGTTGTTATCTTCATTATAGCTGGAAACTGTTTTGAAAGGAAAGGAAACAATACAGAAAGCCTTGCATTTCTAAGAAAGCCAAAGAATTCTACAGCTAGTTTCTTCACCAGGGAAATAGAAGAAAGAGTTAATTAAAA
>VYZX01030273.1:0-21972 GCA_013401335.1 Brachypteracias leptosomus
AGAGGGGTTAAACTAATTCTGCTTCATGGGTGGGGGTTGCCCTGAGCCTTAAACAGAGACAATGCCAAGCCATTCTAACGATAAAGCAGTTTCATAAGCTCACTCACTGTCTTCCGCATGTACATGCAGACCAAGTCTGTAAATCCTCAATTTTTAAAATTTTTCCAGGATCTAATTTCATCTTTAAAAAAATAAGCAACCTGAATTCTGACTTTAAAAAAGCATAGTGTGCCAAATCCACACCAACAAATCAAGTCTCAATAAACAGTCTTCTGAGTCAGCTTGCAAAATCTAAACCACAAATATATATATTTTTTAAACTTCAAAAATCATTCAGCAGGGAATTAAAACAGTAGCACTGCAAAATTGTCCATTGAAAATCAAATTATTCCACCTCAAAGTACACTTTGCCCTTCCCTGCCCACCCCAAAATTATATTGTAGCAATTCACTTCTAAATCACCAGTTCTACAATTTCAACTATCAGACAACATAGTCCAATAAAAGTGACATCAGCTACTTTTCACAGGAGCCCCGAAGACTTATTTTGGAAGAGGCAGCAGTTTACTACAAATTTTTTTCCTGATTTTTTTTCTCCCACCACAATACACAAGGAGTTTTTATTCATTAAATGTTCATGTCTTTTATGCATGTATAGGCTGAAGGCTGTGGCATGGCCTTGTCTGAAGTATCTAGCATCATAATATGTATTTATTTAAAATGTTATTGATCAATGTCTGAATGCTTATCTTATTTTCCTTTAACATGCCCATTAAATAACATTTTGACATTCTTTTAGGAAAAAAAAAAAGAAACAAGAAGATGAGAAAAAGAATAAGTAATTAAAAAGATACTTGAGAATTCCTCCAGCAGCAACCTGCAGGCATAAGGGAAAACTCTTTGTCAAGTATGATTTATGAAACCCTACTAAATTTACTTAAGATTACTGGGAGCCAGACTAGTACACTAATAACCTCTTTAACATAAAACCTTATGGAATATAGTGCATCTTTTATACAATAAAAAGGCTAATTTAGCCTGTCACAACACAGAACTGAGTTAATACGGAAGTCAAAAGGCTCTCAATTTGTGCTATTAAATACAAATATTAGGTGATAGCCTAGATATTGCTACCATTCAATAGGTTTTTCTTGCCTTGTCATGCAAAAATCAGATATTAAGTGTGCATGCAAGAAATAACTGTAGTGAAATCAAGACAGAGCCACCACAATAAAAAAATCTACTACACATTATGACATTTCAGATCAGCCTTTTTTTTCCCCCACAAAGCTGTGTTATTAAGTAATTTATATTTATATTATAAGATTTTAGTTAATTTAAAAGTATTATTTTTTGGTCTGCATGTAACCAGTTTTTTGATTTACTGAGAACTGGTTGTTAACAGCTGAAAAGTTATTGCATGTAAAATCTGTGTACATATACACAAAAATACACACACATATATGTTGCTGAAGCTGTATCCTATTCTGATCCTAGACTGGCAGGTGATCATGATGAGCAACACGAGATTCATGTGAAGAATACGAGACTCCTTGCTGTTGTGTAGCAAAATTAATGAACACCTGTAAAACATGAAAAAAGTAGGACTTTGAAAATAACAGTACTTGAACTGAAACTTTGGAGACATAGCTGATATTTTTCAGTTGCTTTCCTAAGCTTTTGTGACACAAAAACTAATAATTTATGTAGAAGGAAACCCTATAGAGAGATAGTTTGTAAACTCTAGAAACAATTCTTCTTCACCTCTACAAATAACACAGTCATCAATGAATTACAAAAATAATGGTAAAATGATTTACTAACTTATATATGAAAATTGTATTTTAATGCTGCACAAGTTAGTGGGAAACAATTGTTTTGTTTTGAAATGACACACATAAGGAACCTGAACCTGCTGTACCTATAAATAACCATCAAAGATGAGGGTCCAGATGCTTCAAGGTGAAGGTATACTTCTGAACACTGCAGAATGGTGATTCAACAACTAATATGCCTCCTTGATTTATGTTTTTTAAACAGATCTTACTACAGAAAGGCTCCCTTGCTTTTTAATCACGTAACTATTTGACAGAAAGGGATGTGGAAGGAAAGATGGCTATTCTTGGTTCAAATGATTGTATTCATATGCAAATAAAACTTAGGATACATTATAAGGGTGTTTGTTATTCAGAAGAACTATTTTCCTGTTTAAAACTGGCACTCAGTCAGGGAGAGGAAACAATGGTAGGTGACTGAGGTGATGAATTACAATGAATAATGGAGAGGAAGTAAGCTTGAGTAAACAATGTCTGAACAATCAATAGGCTGAAATTATCCTATATTTAGCCATTCAGCAAATGGATAATTTGCAAGCAGTTAATAGATCAGTACAGATCAGAATACTTCATTACCAATTTGCGCGTGAGGAAAAGGAGTAAGTTCACATCATAGAAAATTAATATTTTTACTAGCTGTGGCTATCTCCGTTTGTAGGGTACATGACAAGAAGTTGCACGTGAATATGCTGTAACACATCACAACCACTCAGAAATCACATCCTTGCCATTGTTGTTCTTCCTTTTTCCCAAATAGGATTTCACAGACTTTAGCAGTGGGATCTCTTCTATCTGCTTGTGCATTTCCACTGTTCTCTAGTGTGCAGCATGATACTTATTGCAAAAGAAAACTCTCAAAGGAAAATGTCCTGTAAGTCTAAGGTTTACTGTAATTTACAGAGATTGTGGAGGTGGTAGCTCACAATCACAATCTCATCCCACACAGATCTAGATGCATCTAAACACTAATTATGCTTGTGCACAATACAAATATGTATCTTACCGTGATGCTTTTACTGTGTTCACCTCTAGTGAAAAACCAGTAGGGTTCATGTAGACCTGAGAGGGCCTGGAACTACTGGTTCATCACATACATTTGGATAATCCAGAAAATGATACAGTGTTCTACTACATCAATAAATACAACACACAGCATGTTTAGACAAAAAAAAAAAAAAAAAAGGTAGACATAAAGAGAAGAAAAAGAAAAAAAAAATTACCTGTTCTAATGTGGTTTGGCTAACGGAATAGTGCTTGATTTGGAGAAAAGCTTTGTGATTCTCTAGGACTCTGAACAGCTCTGCTAAGCACCCTTGACTTTGTGGTATGTGGTATTCAAGCAGGTTAAGACGTTGACCCTTAAAACAAGCAAAAATTATAAAAACAGATAAAAATCAATGCACATTATAATGAAGTTACACTTGCTTATAACCAGACTAGCTTCAGTAGACCCTCTTTGCAGATTAACATGGAAAATACAAGCTTTTAAACAAGAGCACATTTTGTCTATATTGGTAGCACAAAGAAATATTCACACTCAGAGCACATATTTTGTGTGCATTCCAAGATGACATTTTGTTAATCTGATAAAAGATACATAAATTGAGGATAATTTTATGCTATGAGTTTTTAAATCAACGAACTAGTGCTGTTACAATGCAGTCTGGGCCTACTTCAGGTGAGCACAAAGGCAAGTTCAACTTCATGAACAATAAAAGCAAAAGGAAATTTTCACTCAGAGAAAGGGTCTGTTTATTTACATTGCCTAAATGGCTGTTTGGAGTCGATTTAATGAATATCACAAGTCAGATTTTTAGGAATTGATTAACAGAAAATAAAAGGGATGCTCATATGTACTTTTTCCAAAAGGATCAATATATCCAAACATGTAAATATGGTTCTTAACAGCCCATAATTAATCCTGACATAGAAAAAATACTATGATGAGGAGTTTTAGCTGTACCTTAAACTGTGTTCCAGGAAAATGCAGCTGTAGACAGTCCAAAATCATTCTTTGAGAGCTTCTCTCTTTACTAAGCCAAACCTTGACAGAATAGCCATCTCCAAACCTGAGAATCATACACAGAAACAAAAATCCATTTGTTCACATTATGAAGACAGAAAGAACATTTGCTTCAATTGATTTTCCTATGATTATGTCAAATAACATAATGTATGCCTACTGTATCATCCCCGTGATTTTAATATTATACTATTGAAGAATAGCATATCAATGAGAAAGTTGTTAAATTAATGATAACAAAGAGAAACAAAAAAAATGTGTTACGCATATGTTTTCATTACTATAGGATATTTCACTATCCAATATACCTGAACATTAACTGTTATATTGCTTTGAACGGTGAGCAAAAAAACCTATGAAGATTACCAATCCCAAATACAAAAGAAGAAAAAATCATTTAACTTTTCTAATGAGAAAAATGGACATGTAGCATTATTTTTCAAATCTTTTAACAAAGCTGTGCTTTCATACACATTTCAGCAACGTGAGTGCAACCGTGTTTTACAAATACACAAAGGCAAGTACCGGGGTATTTAGGGAGATGGCAACATTAATGAATTTTCTTCAGCTCTGTGGCCAGACAATCTGTCTCAGAAAATTTAGAATATGACCTTTTCTTATCGCATGTATGTTGAGAAAAAGTTAAGTACAAGCAATCTAACCAACACATTATTTATTAGATCTACTCACTGCTAATATTTAGTTGGGGAAGTTGCAATAAACTCATAAACATTGAAATGGTAACCGTATTCTCATGAATGTTGCTTAAGCAATGGAAGTTATGCTGCACCAGTTCCCAGAGCAAGGTGCAAGGGCAGAGGTCAGCAGAGAGAAAGTGTGACACGGCGCTGCTGCTGCATCCCTCCCTGCCCAGCCCTCCTTCACAGCTACGCATTCCCTCTTTGGGGTCACCTTATTGACTGGTTGCTAGGGAAAAAATAGTAGCAGGAACCAAGTCAGAAGAGCTTTCCACTGCTGCTGTTCCTCCCTGTTACCAGTGAGCAATGGAATGGCTGAACTGGTAGAATGACATGGAGCTTGGACTGCATTGCCCACGTCTCCCCAGAAACTTGTCACTTCCTCCATCTTGCCACTGACCACGAGTCCCACATCCTCCACTCCAGCATTACTTCCTTTTCCTCACTCTCCAGCTCCACAATTACTCATTGCCAAATCCTTTACTCCAGTTCTTTAGTTTCTGTTGGCTATCATCTGTATTACTCCCTCAAGCCAATACTCTCCCATGTCTTGCCTGTGTACAACATGTGATTCAGGGTAGCAGCTGGGTTATTTGGATCTGACAGGTGTGAAGCACATTTTTGTGTGATCAAAGCAATTTATATCATAGTAAACTCTATGATGCTGCCCTTCTCCAACACAGAAAAAAAGTCAGCAAAATATCAAAATGTAATAAAAAAAAGAAAATACTATTCTGAGACATATGTCCAGTTTAACCACCGTTTAAGCAACTCCCAGTGAAATACGATTGTACATAGCAATGTAAGGGCTTTAAGTATTATTTTTTTATTGGATTATAACCTCTCTTGATATAAAGCAATAAGTTTTCATTGATTTCAGAGCAGGGCGAGTTTCCACAATGAAAAATTCTAAGACTGTAGTTTTTATTCTATAAACAATTTCACATTAATTAAAAAAAAAAATTCTAAGAATTTTCTCAGACAAAAATCCTATTTCTCTGTGTAGAATGAAATCATAGTTGATACACATTAGGTATGAAAATGGCAGCTTCTGCATAAAAACTTGCAGCCCCATTACATACAAATTATTGTAGTGTTTTTTGGGTTTTGGCTGTGGGTTTGTTTATTTTTTATTGCAGTCAATGAAATCACTGAAATGTTTGAAACGAATTAAGAAAAAACATTCCTGATGCAGTGTCTTTTTTTGTGGGTACTGAAGGATGTTATATGAATTAAATCCTGTTTGGTCCAAGCTGCAGGGTACCAAATATTCGCTGGCTAGTGTGACCTGACATGAACAGCGCTGTTACACCAAAGAGATCCATAATAAGGTGGATTTCAAAGCAGTGGCTGCCTGATTTGGTTTGCAATGATTTATTAGCACATAATAGATCTCTAATTAAATGTTTAAATGCATAGCATCATCCCTGAAAAAATACATGTGACAAAAAAAAAAAAATGTTACAAAGATGGATATAGTTAACAAGGGTGCTCAGTTTAGTTGGCAGCCAACCTGAGGCAACGTTTTACAAGAGATCATTTATTCTGATCAGTTTTCTGGCATCTCTACACAGCCACCATTGAATTACAGTTTGAAAAATGCTGGCTTATGAAGATGTTCAACAGTCTCATAAAATGAAATTGTTGTATGCAATGAAGTTTCCAAAGAAAATGAATCAAAATTCTGATTAGCAAAGAGAAGTCTGTGCAACTTGGTTTAATTCTAAATTGTGAACAGCCTAAACACTAGAATGGTACAAATAAAAAGCTTTAACAGTTTTTTTTTCTTTTGGCTAGTCAAATTATGATGCTGCTGTACTTTGATTTTATAATTCGTTTTAGTACAAGAGCTCCCCATATAGAGTAAGCTGATCAGCAGTAAACATTTCCCCTTGCTCTAATCAGCAAGCTGTTTTCAGTAGCAAACTGAAGCAATGGAAATTGAGTTGACCGTTTTTTTCACTCTGTTTTCCTCTCTGATTCAGACAATATAATTAATTCAGAAACCCAAAGAAGAATTACAGGGAAAAGCACAATCTGGTTTGATTAGCACTGTTAGGATCAAACCTTTAGCACCTGATAGTTCAAGACCTAAAGAGGGAAACATTATCACTAAAATGGCATAAGCTGAGCCAGCACACCTGTTCAGCAGCCATCTGCTGCAGAAGAATCACCATCTCTTCAAAGCTATTCAACAAAGATATTTTCCACTGCTAATTTCTACCACACCTGCATTTTTATTTGTGTGTACACACACAAAAACATAAATTCTGACAGAAAAAATATTTTTCTTCTCTAACCTTTCTCTTCTCCCTCAGTCACATTAGCTCTTCACTCTTGATTTTCACCTCATTAGTGGTTCTAGTATTACTTATTGAGTGCTTCACCTACTAAAATGCCACTATGAGACTGAAACTAAAATATAAATTCCCAGACTGATTGTAAACTAATTAACTTGAGTATAACAACAGCATCAGCTGCAGAAGTACAAGCTTAGCAAGGACTACAAAGCACAGCCAAGAGCTCCACACCGTTAATTACATAGGTCCTCAAGCTAACTGAGCAGCTCAAATAACAAGGGAACAAAAGGAACATAAAATGGCAACAGGGAATGAAACAACTTCAATATCAGCAATTACTAAATAGGCTAAAACTTTTCAACATCAAAGAAAGATGAGAAGGTGGTAGGAGAGTGTTTTAACAGAGCCCAGTATCATGGCTGGCTTAAGGAGTGCAAGGAATGATTCGTCACTCTCTTGTGTTTCTCATGCAAGAACAGGGAGCAACAAATTAAATTATAGGGAAGGCAATGCAAAACTAGTAAGAGGAAGTAATTTTCCTTACAGCACATAGGAAAACTGTACCAATTTATTGACAGGATGTCTGGATGTCTGAACTTGACATGAGTCGAATAAGAAATTGGAAAAATTTGCAGAGGAAAGAAAAAATCCACTAAGACCACCTCTGTCTCAGGACGCCTCTAAACAGCAAATTTATGAGAGGTGGCTGAGTAATGTGGAAAAGTAACTTCATGTGCTTATCTTGTTCCTGTACTTTTCTCTCTTGGCTGCTGTCAGAGAGACGAGACTGTGCTAGATGGGTCTTTGATCTGACCTTATATTTGTTTCAATATAAATATCACAAAGAGGAGGTCAGCCTGAGCTTTTCACCCAAATGGTTCCTCAGTTCTCAGAAGGGTTTTGCAGCCTGTGATACAGTTCCACAGCCACACTGCCAGCAGTACAAAGAAATAATATAAAGTTACTTCAGATGTGTGTTTACACAAGCTGTAGTCAGCCTGAAATAAAGTGTAGCCAGATATATATCCTGATGAGGAAGTCCCCTAGCTGCTTTCCTGGTGCTTTTTCTATCCTTGCAATGGGAAAGGGAATGTATTTAGTTGCCAGAAGGCTGAAAGTTCTCATAAATACCAAGTAGAGGTGTTGCCACTTGGGGCAGATCAAGTAATACTAATTTCTCAATGTTCCCTTATGCCTATTCCTCAGAGGTCCTGGTTCAGAGATTTGAATGGAGACATGAAGTTGCTGAAACACAATGCCTTGTGCCCACATAACTCAGCCTACACTTGGCTGGTCACAAGAGGTCCCTAGAGGTACTGAGTGGCTTTTTTGAGGCTTGAGCCATCAAATTCTGTCTTCCGTGAAGGGTGAAAAAGAAATTCTGTTATCAGTAGACTTCTATTTGTTTTAAAATAAATAAATAAATGAAATTATGTGTTTTCATTTAAAACACTTAGGAGTTTGCTTATCTGCAAATGAAGAAAACCAAACATGCTGTTTTAACTTGTAGCAGGGTCCAGAATGACCAGTTCATTGAATTACACTCTTTCCAAAGCCCATTTACCATGTCTTCTCTCTCCTAATCAAAATTGCTGAATGTAACCTTAGGAAATCAAGAACATGGCCCTATTTCCTAAACCTTGATAAATAAGAAAAGCATCTAATCTCCCACATGCTTTTTATCCAGTAATCAAATATTACATTTCCTGGAGAATGTTGTGCTATATATACACATCAAAAAATTACAGCTCCCAGAAAGTTTACTGGTGGAAATATAATGTGCATACTTTATGTATGTGCTGGTCTGATTGACCAAAGATTACTTCAAAATGACATTATTAAATAAGTGAATAAAAAATAATAAAGAGAATATTGGCACTTAATGTCTGCGAAAGGAACTGCATCTTTTAGAATATATGCCATAAATCAAGAGGGGGAATAATTTGTTTCTGTGCTGTTTGCCCCTCTGCTTTGCTTTACGTTTGTTTGCAGACTGATATGGTTCTACTTTCCTCAGGTTAATAGGCCTCATGTAGACAAGCTACCTTAGTTATTCCAGTCCATTTGCTGAAGCACGGGATACAGATTCAGGTCATTCCCCTTACAGCACTAGACACAAGTGCATTTTACAAAGAGAACAAAACATGAACAAAACAAAATACTTTGAAAAATATTGAATAAAGAAAAATTGAAAAAAACCCACAAACATTTCAAGATAATTTTAAATCACACAATAAATTTAATTCTTTCACTATTAAGTGGTAGGTAAAGATATCTAGGAAGGAAAAAAGGTTACTAAATTTGAAATAGTTGCTTTATTTTTAAAAAAATTGCTAAAATCAAATGCAAATAAACTGGCTTGCAACATGTGAAATCCTTCAGAACAAGCTCAATGTTGATGAACAGATGAACTTGATTAAATGCAAACAGACATAAATAAATTACAAAATCTGTCTTCCATATACTATTCATAGATAGTGCTTCATCATTTTTTAACTGATTATGATTTTTGCAGAGTAACAATAGAAATATGAAAACAGTTATTAAAACAAGTAACACTTGTTTGAGTATATTGTACATCTACTATTTGTTCATACACTCCAGGCTTTCATATCAAGCCATCTAAGGTTAATTTTTGTATTCAATAATATCATTACCATAACAGTAACAGCCCCAAGTTATGAGCAATGCAGGGTACAACCTTGCCTCGCTCTCTGAGTGTTGGCATTTAAGTGCTTAGGCATGATTTCCAAATATGTGATAAAACCTTCAAAAATGCTTGTTAATTGTTTATACATGTGCACACACAAAATCTGTCTGCACATACAGGCAAGTACCAGAGTTACTGTTACTCTTATATTATTTAATATTACATTCCCAGAAAAACAGGAACAGCAGCACTGTAATTCTGTGCAAGGCTGATGGCAGAGCCTACAAAGAAGCAAAACTATTTTCTCAGAGTACTTTTTGGGCCTCGACAGTTAAAAAAGCAAGAGGAAGTGACATTGTGTTGCTATCACTGTTTTCTGGCTTACTGTTTTTTTAAGTGAGTTTCAAAAAAATAATAATTACAGGATATTACACACCAAAATGTCACTTTAAATGACCTTATCAACACTTCAAAGTCAAATGCTCAAGTTAGAAAGTGCTAGAATAGAGAACAGCTGTGAAATTAAAGTTTAAATCACTGGTATATTTGCATTATGTAATAAGCTTTAGTTACATCATCACATAGCATGTCTTCATAAAATCCCTATCACAAATATCTTATGAGATATACTGGAGGTGCCTGCTCAGACAAATGGATTTCCTGCACTATCTAGAAAATGTTGTAAATTAGCACATTGATGAGGGAAGAAAAGAAAGTGCTTCATGATTCTGATATGACCCCGGGGAACCAAATTCTGCCCTTCCACCCTAGTGCACCTCTGTGATCTGTCTGGTAACTCATTTAGACCACACTTTTCACTATTGCTTTCCTATCTTGTTAAGAGCCCACCTTGAGACCTAGGACTCTGATTTGCAGAAGGAATTAGTAGCACTTTCAGAAACACACACAGCTACAGCTGAAGTTATCAGATGTTGTACTTTGAATGCAATGATAAACAAACAGAAGATATTTAGCCATAAACTGCTCAGATTGACTACCCAAACCCTTTAGCATCATGCTTCAGCTACTCCTCTATAAAGCAGAAATAATTATTTCAAATCCAGCTTTCTAGAAATATTGTGGAAAACATAGATGTTGATATTTATGAAGCCCTGCTCCAATGAATGCTGATAATACCATATTTAGAGACAGGTTTGAATAATATCTAGTAAAAAAAGCACACAAATCACATACTAGGGAAAGAGGAGAATATGAAAGCTTAATTAGCTGCTTCTTATTGAATGAACCAATACAATGCAGTGTCCTGTGGAAAACATAGTATAAAGTGACAAAAAATGCATTGTAATGCACACACACAGTAGAACTGTTGCACAAAGTTTTATGAGAGTGCAAAGATACTGCTCATTTCTGAACACACAAACTGAAATGTATTTTTAAAGTTGTAAGAACTCTTCTTTAAGCTTTCCTCTGGGAAGATAAACTAATAGTTATTTTCAATTAACACACATCCACTGCCTTAATACATTTTTCATGTACAAAAGGAACTTGTTTTCTAAACAATAGGAATAATATTTCATTCACTTTGTATTTTATGACATGTAAGAAACCTACTGCTAGTGTATCTGTTAGTATGGTAACACTGTTTCCACTGGAGTCTGAAATATTGAAGAGATCTTTAAACTTAATCCTCTCTTTTCCATTTAAGAAATCTACATGTGTGACTTTGTGAAAAGCAATAAAATATTCTCAATTAACCTTTTTAAAAAAAAGGTAAAGCGCGAGTACCTTGCCAACACATTTTCCCTTCTAATTCTGCTATAATAAATGGATTAATTATTGGGTAATTTAATCAGATGGCTTGCTGATAAAATTTGAGCAAAGACTTGATGTGTGTCCAGCAATTGAAAAATCAGTATGGGTTTTTCGGCTATGAGAAGTCTGTCCAGATGGCCCTAGAATGAGGGATAGTATTCAAAATGTTGTTCCCAGAGGATTGGCCAGCTGTATCTAACATGGAAATGCTTCTCTGAATTTTTGAAAAAACATTAAGCATAATGGAGAATACTGGAGAGAGTATTTAGATGTAATCCATTCACAATTTAGAGTAATTGACTTGGTTGGCAGGATTTGTCTCAAATTAGATTTTAACAGGCACAACTGCTAACACATCAATCTCATACAAACTACAACTAGAACTAAGATGCTAACTTTCTGGAAATTGCCCTTCAGTTTGTTCTTTCCAGCTAACATCTTTCTTGGCATTATTCAGAAATTTGCCACCTGCCACAAAAGGCCTTTCTAAAGAAGCCCAGCACTTATTTTTCTACTGAGAAATATTTGAGGATACTTTAAATCTGTTTAAACATAGGCAAATATAGGCAGAGCTCAACAGTTGGGTGCAGAAACCCAAACACCTACATTTGTAGCAAGAAGAGCTTTTTGGATGAGCATTTTGTAACAGGCTTGCAGAAGAGCTGGAAAAATGAATCAAGTCTCACACATTAGAAGCAGAGTCACTTTTTATATCCCTATGAAGCTTTTATGTTTCACATTAGCATCTTCCTGGAGCTCACCCATACCCTTCATAACAGAATTTTGTACTGCCATCTGACAAAGCTGTATTCAGTCCAAGATTATGGTCTTGCACATCTGCTAAGGGCTGAAAGTGTAGTGAGAGAGAAAGCTGAATCCCTGAAACTCTTCACCACAGCAAAGAAGCAAATTTAACACCCATTAAGCCTTCATAACACATCTATCAAAAAGGTGATCATAATCTAGACTTTACAGGCTGAAACGGTACTAAAGGAAAAGCAAGTAAAACAATTCTGAGGATTTCCATCAAGACAGACAGAATCATCAGGAAGGGAAGAACAAATGTCATTTTAGTGGACGTAGCTTCATTTAAAAGAGATCCATTAAAACATTCTTGACATATGCTCACGTTACTGCATATAATATCAAAACGTGCTCCTAGTGTTATTTCTTACAATACAGGACTCATTCTACCATAAATAAAAGCTATATGAAAGTTTTCTTTGGTTTAGATGTTCATACACTATTTGGATCTGTTTCTTTCTTCCAATCTTCAAAGCTACATCACTTGCACTTGATTTTAAAATATCTGTTCAATTTGATTTGTAGATATAAACTGAAGACAGACTAAAGGATATGAAAAGCTGCTTATAAATAAAAGCAAATTTTTTAAAAATCTATCAGAAAACCCTCTATAATCTAGAACTATGGTCCCCATTCATTTATTTTAGTACCACTCTTGATTGTTATACATATAAATATGTATAATACTAGTATAATCCATTCACATAACACACAAAAGTACCATCAAAAAACAATTTTTATGGTAGGAGAAATTTAGATTAAATCACATGCAGCAAAATCAGTTTTGCTTATACTTTCCTTCATGTA
This sequence comes from Brachypteracias leptosomus, assembly GCA_013401335.1. Lineage (NCBI taxonomy): Eukaryota > Metazoa > Chordata > Aves > Coraciiformes > Brachypteraciidae > Brachypteracias > Brachypteracias leptosomus. Next base: position 12,890 of record VYZX01030273.1, read on the forward strand.
TATTGCTTCATTGAACAGTTTTGTTAAACAAAATATAAGGTGGGGGGGTTTTTACTGTGAGATAGTGCCAGAAACAAACACACTGGACAGAGCTAATTGCAGGAAAACAGTGAAAAATAGATCTGACTAGTGCCTGCACCAGTGAAAGTGGCTGTTAAGGAAAGTGTTCTTCTATCAGTAGGTGTTTCCTAATAGTAAATTTAGAAATCCTTATGGTCTATCACTTTAGAAGGAACAATGTTTTGCTCTGTATGGCAGTGAGAATGATAGGGCTATAAAATCATAGGGAGGGAAAGAAAACGGGAAGGAAGGAGTAACTCAACATTCTTTCATGTCCTTGAGTTTTTCAGGGTGTTTACAGGTGGAGTGGAAAGTGAGAAATGAAGAGCTTAAAGTAATTTAAAGCTTAATTATTTCAGTAGTTTTCTTTGGAGTAATAAGTAAAAGAATCCTGCTTCTCTTCTTTCCTAACTCATGTAGATACAGAAGTTCTCCATAAGGTACATGGTAGCTTATCTAGAAATTTTCTACAAATAAGTTTGACACATGAGTTACACACTGGGTTTCTTAATCTCATAACAATTACTTTATTAGGTGTGGGATAGCCTGGAGTTTATGACATATTGGCATTGTAATGGCAAGAATTAGAGGAAAGTTTAGAAGCTAGTGTAAGCAATAAAATAATAGGAGTACTGAGACAGTCTTTGGCTTCTCCCCAGCACTTATCAAAAGTTTTCCAAAGGAAGCATAGGAATGTCTTATACATGAGGTTTTAAGACTGTGCTCTGTACAGTGGCTTTTTTCCTGGAAGTAAGAAAAATGAATTAAGCAGTTTGAGCAAATTAAGACAACTGTATGATTTTAATTAAATTCTTTGATAAAGCTAGTGACTATTTTTTTCTTAATAAAAGGTTCTGAACTTTAAGAAAAATTCGGTAGGTTCCTGAACAATAAGTGTTGAAAATTTGGCGACTGAATCAATCAATAAGCTAGGAGTTAAAGGGATTTCACTCTTGCCTTAAATGAAACATCTTAGTGCAGCTTCAGCTACACAGTTTCTGTGAAAAGCCTCTGCAATATGAATGCTGGTGAATACATTAAAGAACTGTCATGAAAATACAAGGAGCACAAACTTGCTGATTCTTACCATAGAGGTGTGCTTTTTAAAAAAAGTTACAGTGTCTTTAAGCAAATAATTGCTATGGATATGACTGCCAAACATTCTTATCATGACCTTGCTTTGGAGAATCTAAACGAGACACTCATATAGCCTTGATTCTTGAATGCCTGATCTGTTAATGTCTTGATATCTTCAGAACTAATTTGAAGATACTTACAGTGTGTCATATAGTTTATTCTTCTGCATTGATTTGCTTATTGTGTTCTGAAAGAGGTATATCTACAGAGACAATGTAGCAAATTGAGAAATATTTATATGAATATAGAATCGTTTTGGTTGGAAGAGACCTTTAAGATCATCAAGTCCAACCATTAACTCAGTACTGCCAAGTCCACCACTAAACCACATCCCCTGCACTGCATCTATCTATCTATATATATATTTTTAAAATACCTACAAGGATTGTGACTCCACCAATTCCCTGGGCAGCCTGTTCAAATGTTTTACAACCCTTTCTGTGAAGAATGTTTTCTTAATATCCAACCTGAACCTCACCTGGCACAACTTGAGGACATTTTCTCTTGTCCTATTACTTATTACTTGGGAGAATAGACCAACCCCCCCCTACTTTGCTGTAACAAGGAGGTTGTAACTTCCTTTCAGGTGGTCGTAGAGAGTGATAAGGTCTCCCCTCAGGCTCCTTTTCTCCAGGTTAAACAACTCCAGTTCCCTCAGCAATCCTCGTAAGACTTGTTCTCCAGACCACTCACCAGCTTCGTTGCCCTTCTTTGGACATGCTCCAGCACCATAATGTCTTTCTTACAGTGACAGGCCCAAAACTGAACAGAGTGTTCATGGTGTTATCGCACCAGTGCTGAGTACAAGGGCACGATCACTTCCCTGGTTCTGCTTGCTGCACTGTTTTCTAATACAAGCCAGGATGCCGTTGGCCTTCTTGGCCACCTGAGCACACTGCTGGCTCATGTTCAGCCAGCTGTCAACCAACTCCCTCAATTTCTTTCCAGCCACTCTTCCCCAAGCCTGTAGGGGTTGTTGTGACTCAAATGCAGGACCCAGCACTTGGTCTTGTTGAACCTCATACCATTGGTCTCAGCCCACCTAGCCTGTCCAGATGCCTCTGTAGANCTGCACTGCATCTATCTATCTATATATATATTTTTAAAATACCTACAAGGATTGTGACTCCACCAATTCCCTGGGCANCCCTCTCTCTACCCTCAAGCAGATCAACACTCCCGCCTAACTTAGTGTCATCTGCAAACTTACTGAGGGTGCATTTGATCCCCTGATCCAGATCAGTGATAGTGATATTAACAAGAACAGGCTCCAGTACTGAGTCCTGGAGAACACATATGGGGCATGGCGTCCTGGGGAATATGGTGCATACTTATGAGATAGCTAGCTTCCTAAAAAGGTGGGTGAAAAGATGCTGCTAAAGAAAACATCAGGAGTCGCAAAATAATGACAAAGTAACTGAGAAATAAAGGTGAAGCTAACCTTTGTGGAACATCTGATTTTGCCCTCTCAAGGTCAAGCACACACTCACTCCAGAGCTAACTTTATACACTCAACTGAAGTGCCTAACTAATACCATTTTTCCTTATTAGGAGATGCACACATCTTCAAAAAGTAGTTTCATCTGTCCAAGGTCTGCACTGTCCACTCAGACATCTGCCCTTCTTACTACAAAAGGAATAAAGGGTGCCTGCACTCCTGCTAAAGTACTGCAGCTCGTGGGACAACAGGCCACTCGATGCTATGAAATTTGGAATAGGAGATAGGATGGCAAAGACAAAGAGCTAGATACAAAAGAAGCAGAAACAACTGAAGAACGATTGGCTTCTTATGCCTCCAGAAATTGAGGCGATTACTCTCTGAAAGGTGTACAAACATGGAGAGTGTGGTTGCACAGAAGAATCAGAAGCATAGATGCAGACCACAATTGTTTTCACCATCCAGCTTATAATGTCTCTAGCTGAAAGTTTGTCTTGATGAAAAAAACCTTGGAGGTAGAGAATTTATTGAAGTAAATGTGAATCAGGCCCACCACGTTAATGTAGCTGTGAAACAAGGGCCTACAGTTCTACCCAAAGGAAACATCAGAAAGCCAAAAGTGCCCTAAAAGACAATTTATCTGAGAGACAGATATCTTCTGCCCTGTAATCATGGCAGACAGCAATTCCAAAATGTTTCTGTAGAGCAGTACTAAATGCTGAGATGGTACAAAGCAGTGTAGCTTTGCTGCTGTAATGTTTTTAGACAGCTGTCTGGGTGTCCTAAAAATTCTACTTATAACTAGAACATTTAGATTCAGTAATAAGTTGCACTAACTTTTCCCTCAGCTTCTGATCCTGTTTCCTTTATCATATTTTAAGCCCGTATCCTAAATGAACATTGTCATTAGGAGATATTAAATTAACTCATGAGCAGAGTTCTAGCGGAAGGGAGGCTCATGCACAACAGGAAAAGGGCACAAAAAACAGCATAAATATCTGCAATGGCCAGTGAATTCAGTAGGAAACAAAGATGGTTCAAAATCCATTCTCCTACTGAATGCTGACCTGTTAAAAGTGCTTCTTCCTGTTACAAGAAATCCTCACAAGGAACCAAAGCATATTTCATCTCAACAGATGAATTCTCACAATGTATTTCTCAGGTTGAGTGCAGAAGTGCTTCATTTTAGATACAGATCTGTCTCTTTCAATTACCAGTGCAGACTACAAAGCATTTTAGCAATGCCATATGTCAATTCAGCTTGCTAAGGTATCCTAATTGGCTCTTTTTTAACTTCAGTGATGATAGGAGAAGAAAGATGTGCTTAGCAGTCATAAGTATTTATGCCTTGGCACCATTAAAGTGTCTAGCCAGCTCTCAGATTGAATGTAGCTGCAGAAGGTTTGATGTTGACATACAATACCTGTTTTTAATGTGCTGGGGAGAACCAAGACACTTGAAACTTCCATTGACCATAATAGCAAGTCGTGTGCAGAGGGCTTCACATTCTTCCATACTACAAAATAAAATGAAAAAAAAAAAAAGAATAAAGAATAATAATGAAAACAGATAATATTATTTATGTCTAACAAACTAAAATAGAAGGAATCTGGACAGCTGCAAAAATGGGGACACAAAACCTTTGACTGTAAAGGCAACTGTCTAAATTGTAAACTTAGTCAGTACGTATCAAATGTTATTACCACATAACTGCTAGAAGACAACCCTAAAATAGAATTTATGTTTTTAGTCCAAAGTGGCCCAATACAAAGGTTTTATTACCACAGGCAAATACCTGATAAGCAATCTCGGAAATGCCACAGTGTGAGAGCTGTGAACTCTGTTATTCCCTGTAATATATGTTTGTGGTTGTTCTGAGCTCAGGGATAGAGGGAAAAGAATAAAGTTTTCTCAGTTTGCCACTTCCATAGTACATAACCTTAAGAAGTAGTTACCCTTTGTGTGATTGCAGGGTAGAAGAAAATGTAGAACACTATAATCCAAACAAAATTTAGGACATGGAAATGTGGCTGAATAGAAAAGCAGGATCCTATTAGATGTGACTGCTTCAGATGATAAAAAGTAACTTTGACTTGCAAAGCTTAGGGCAGATGGGCTGCAATTCTACATGCTATACAGAATTGTGTGATCAGCTCTTCAAAAGTATTGCTTTAGACACACATCAGCCAGGACATATCCATCATCCCAAATAGGAGCCAAAGTTGTTTGATGTTCTTACAATTCACAGCATGCACTCCCCCATCCTCTTGAGTTAGCTAAACAAGTGTTGTCTTGTGTGCCTTGATGTCCTGGTTTCAGCTGTGATAGAGTTAATTTTTTTCCTAGTAGCTGGCAGAGTGCTGTGTTTTGGATTTAGTGTGAGAATAATGTTGATAATACCCTGATGTTCTGGTTATTACTAAGCAACACTTACCCTAAATTAAGGATTTTTCGGTTTCCCATGCTCCGTCAGTGAACAGGAGCACAAAAAGCTGGGAAGAATCATGGCCAGGACAGCTGACCTGAAGTAGCCAAACGGATTTTCCATACAATATGACGTCATGCTTGCTATCAAAAGTGGGAAGAGTTGTCCAGCAGCTGCAGATTGCTCCTTAGGCATCAGTCAGTGAGTGGTGAGCAATTGCATTGTGCATCACTTGTCTTTTCTTCGGCTATATTTTTCTCTCTCTCTCTTTTTTTTGTTATATTCCTTTTCATTACAATTGTTATTATCATATTTTAATTTTATTAATTTTAGTTTAGTTATTAAATTGTTCTTATCTCAACCCATGAATTTTCTTTGCCCCTATTTGTTCCTTTGCCCCCTCACTGGGAGGGAGGAGCAGGGAGCAAGTGGCTGCGTGGTGCTNCCTAATTGGCTCTTTTTTAACTTCAGTGATGATAGGAGAAGAAAGATGTGCTTAGCAGTCATAAGTATTTATGCCTTGGCACCATTAAAGTGTCTAGCCAGCTCTCAGATTGAATGTAGCTGCAGAAGGTTTGATGTTGACATACAATACCTGTTTTTAATGTGCTGGGGAGAACCAAGACACTTGAAACTTCCATTGACCATAATAGCAAGTCGTGTGCAGAGGGCTTCACATTCTTCCATACTACAAAATAAAATGAAAAAAAAAAAAAGAATAAAGAATAATAATGAAAACAGATAATATTATTTATGTCTAACAAACTAAAATAGAAGGAATCTGGACAGCTGCAAAAATGGGGACACAAAACCTTTGACTGTAAAGGCAACTGTCTAAATTGTAAACTTAGTCAGTACGTATCAAATGTTATTACCACATAACTGCTAGAAGACAACCCTAAAATAGAATTTATGTTTTTAGTCCAAAGTGGCCCAATACAAAGGTTTTATTACCACAGGCAAATACCTGATAAGCAATCTCGGAAATGCCACAGTGTGAGAGCTGTGAACTCTGTTATTCCCTGTAATATATGTTTGTGGTTGTTCTGAGCTCAGGGATAGAGGGAAAAGAATAAAGTTTTCTCAGTTTGCCACTTCCATAGTACATAACCTTAAGAAGTAGTTACCCTTTGTGTGATTGCAGGGTAGAAGAAAATGTAGAACACTATAATCCAAACAAAATTTAGGACATGGAAATGTGGCTGAATAGAAAAGCAGGATCCTATTAGATGTGACTGCTTCAGATGATAAAAAGTAACTTTGACTTGCAAAGCTTAGGGCAGATGGGCTGCAATTCTACATGCTATACAGAATTGTGTGATCAGCTCTTCAAAAGTATTGCTTTAGACACACATCAGCCAGGACATATCCATCATCCCAAATAGGAGCCAAAGTTGTTTGATGTTCTTACAATTCACAGCATGCACTCCCCCATCCTCTTGAGTTAGCTAAACAAGTGTTGTCTTGTGTGCCTTGATGTCCTGGTTTCAGCTGTGATAGAGTTAATTTTTTTCCTAGTAGCTGGCAGAGTGCTGTGTTTTGGATTTAGTGTGAGAATAATGTTGATAATACCCTGATGTTCTGGTTATTACTAAGCAACACTTACCCTAAATTAAGGATTTTTCGGTTTCCCATGCTCCGTCAGTGAACAGGAGCACAAAAAGCTGGGAAGAATCATGGCCAGGACAGCTGACCTGAAGTAGCCAAACGGATTTTCCATACAATATGACGTCATGCTTGCTATCAAAAGTGGGAAGAGTTGTCCAGCAGCTGCAGATTGCTCCTTAGGCATCAGTCAGTGAGTGGTGAGCAATTGCATTGTGCATCACTTGTCTTTTCTTCGGCTATATTTTTCTCTCTCTCTCTTTTTTTTGTTATATTCCTTTTCATTACAATTATATTTATTATTATATTATCTTTTATTTTAATTATTGAACCATTCTTATCTTGAGTTTTACCTTTTATTTTTGATTCTCTTCCCTATGTCCCTGGGAGCGGGAAGGAGTGAGCAAGCAGCTGTGTGGTGCTTAGATGCTGGCAGGGGTTAAATCACAACACTCAGCCATGTGCCAGTCCAAATTAAAGTGTTTTTATCGAACAAGCATTGTAATTAAGTATCCTCCTAGGAACAATTTCCTTAAAAGAGGACAGGGATACGGTGAGAACTGCCAAACCACTATATTGAAAGAGATGGAAAGAGGGTTTGCTGACACGTCTTCCCCAAATTGGGAAGTCAGTGGAGGTTTTTTTTGGGTGCAGTAATTCCTAATGCTCCCCTTGGCATTACACTCCCCAGCTGTGGAAAAATAACACAAATTTAGGTCTGTATGGACAGTTAATACAATCTCCCCCCCCCCCCCCCCCCTCAAAACAAAAGTTAAGCATCATCTCTGAAAATTAAGTAAATCGACACAGGAAATTTTATCTTATGCATTTATTTGCTGATATGCATGAAGATTCTCTTAATAAGAAAAATTCCTTTACTTATACAAGTAGCCTTTGAAAGAATCTCAAATAAGCCTCCAATGGCCTTCAACAAATAGCATAAATAGAATAATTTCTTCTTCCTCTACCCTGGCACAACAATGCCTTATTAAATAGAAATGCAATGTGTACACTATCACTCTATTTATATCTGCTTCAAGTCATTAATTTGTAGAGTAAAATAAATAATTAGTAACAATTTGATGGGGTTTTTGTAAGTTGGTTTGTTTACATTTTACTAGTAATGAAACCACAGCTCTCTTCTCTTTAGCTGGTGTTTGACAACTGAAATCTCTTAATATGGACTGAAAAGTCAAAGCACTCAAGTTAATTTACAATGCATAACTTGTGTTCCTTAAATGAGTGAGCTGATAAGCACTTGGGGATCAAATGCAGGTATGTGATTTTCATGATTCAGCTTCCCTCAAGAGAATAGTAGAAACTTTTGAGAGCATTTGTCTATCAATAGTGTAGCACATATGTACAGAGACAACAAATACACTTTGAGAACATCTGAAAAAAAATTAAATATCTAGAAAATATTCAGGGAAGTTTTGCAGCATTCTTTTATTGATTCATATATGCTTCAAGTCTCATTTGCCCAAAATGTTAGATTGCTATTTTGATTAATGAGTTCTGTCCTCTCTGGGAATGTTTTCATTATTTCTCCCTCATTTAAAGCCATTTTCTATATAATTATATGTACTATACTATATTCCCTAAGGAAACATTTAATTTATTCCATTTTACTATAGATGTTACAAAACAGTATTGATGTTTCCTCCATTAAACTGATATACCAATGACCATATCAGAGAACAGATGGGATATTTAATGTAGATAGACTTTTCTAGAGAACAGGGTCACTCCTATAATTTCCAGTAGTACATACAGAGAATAGCTGAGGCAACTGTCTTTAGGATGCCATGGTATACTTTTTTCATACACTGATGCAAAGCAGAATCCTTAATAAAATCAGAAGAGGGTTTTTCAGTCCCACCTCCCTTTGTAAGGATTTGCAAAGTGGGCAGCTGCAAAAGGATAACCTGGTGTTCCAAGCAAGAAGAAACACCACAATATTGTATAGAAAGAGCATAGAAAAAGAAGAATTCATTGCATCATTTTTCCTGTGCCTGCAGCTCCCTTGACCCACATTATAATCCTTGAAAATTAATTATAGAAAATATATAGGATTTATGCAAGCTCAATTTTCATGAGCAGAAAAGAATTGCCATAAAATAACAGGACATATTCTGCATTTCATACAAGAATGAGTATGCCTTCAGAATATACTCTCCTGCTCTCAGCTGACAGCAGGGGAGGAGAGAGAAGAGGAATATGCTAGCTGCTGGGATAAGGATCTTACCTGTGCGATGTCAGCACAGCTACACAGCCATCCTGAACTTCCTTCAGGATGGTTTTCCAAAGGTAACGTTTAGAGCAGGGATCCATCCCAGAGCTGGGCTCATCCTACAGGGAAAATGAAAATGACAACACAGTAGCATAGGAAAAACATACCACAGCTACAGCCCAGCATGA